>PVJX010004236.1:42126-97330 GCA_004027295.1 Dolichotis patagonum
AAGTGAACACACAGTGAGGCTGCAAACAGTTACAAAAAAACAGGATGGAATAAAGCCAATTGAGACAGTATAGTGAAATTGGCACAGAACATCACAGCAGGTCACCAGGACAACAGTAACAGGCAACATTGTATATCTCGTTGTCTTCACAATAGTTGTTCTTCTACTAGGTACAGCAAAATCAAAGAAATACACAACACTATAGAACACATCAACCAGAGTATTGAATAGAGCAACACCATTAATCAGGACAAAGCAAAACGGCGATAAAAATATCTGCCTTCAGAGATAGTAGAAGGAAACTCCCCTGACTTGCTGTACCAAATATGGTCATCTACTAAGAGATACCCAGATCCCTGGATCCCAATTGTTAATGGGGGGCGGGGGAGATGTGGTATGTTTGATTCTAAGCCCGCGCCCAGGTAAGTAGCAGGCTGCTTACTGGTTGGCTCGGCGCCCTAAGTTCCAACATGGTGCGGATCTCAGGAAACGCTCTTGATTCTTGTTTTCCCGCCCTGGGGTGGCCGCGGCTTGCCAGACCACAGTCACTTTCCAGGGCGGCTGGCTGCTTACTGGTTGGCTGGGCGCCCTAAGTTCCAACATGGCGCGGATCTCAGGAAACGCTCTTGCTTCTTGTTTCCCCGCCCTGGGGTGCCCGCGGCTCCCCAGACCACAGTCACTTACCAGGGTGGAAGGCTGCTTACTGGTTGGCTCGGTGCCCTAAGTTCCAGCACGGCCTGATTTCAATTCTTTTGGCAATGTACCCAGCTACAAGGTTTTTTGTTTTTTTGTACCGGGAATTGAACTCACAACCTTGTGCTTGCAAAGTAAGTGCTGTGCCACTGAGCTATATTCTTGGCCCACAAGTTATTTTTAAATGCATCAAACTGATTAAATTGGAACCTCATTTTACAATGTCAGTGTTGGCAAAATCCCTAACTGTGCTCACTTATTCACTTGAAATGCTCTTTTGATATATCTCCCTTCTCTTTGCTACCTTAACCTTATGCAGAAGATTTTTGCTCTCTAACTACATTACTTCCCACATTTGCCCACATGCTGTCATCTCCAGATGAAGAACCTTTATTCAAGCTGTTCTCTGTGATCACTATTGATCAAATCCCACCAAAACTTCAAGTCCCCACTCTTTCAGTTGAAAGCATTGTCCCTACTGAGCTTTTATGGTGCTGAGTTTGTACTATGAGCCCAAATTTTCTTCTCTTGTGAGTTACAGCAGTTTGTTAAGTTGGTGCTTTCAATCAGGCTCCTGGAAGGCAGCTACAGCATCATATGATGGATTCCCATGTGGCTTTAGTGCATGTTAAGTTTCCCATCCTAGACAGCTGTGTTTCTGTGCTATTATATTTTTGTAGTTTTCCCACTTATAATAAGCAGAACAAACAAACTTTGTCCCAAACCACCCAAATTTCCTGCAGTGGTTTAAAAGCTTCTATGGACTTTGTTTATTTGACTTTTGTTTGTGTCTGTTTCTGCTCCTGCTATCAGCCAATGAATTTCCCACCATAGAGCTCAAATTCCTTAGAGAGGTTCCTTTGAGACAACCAAGTACTGAATTTTTATTGCTGTTGCTTCCAGCCATCTCTGTGTTTGGAACCACTGAAGCAGAAAGAGTTGGTAGCAAGGGTTGCAGGCTGGAAAGAAATGTGGCAGCCACACTGAGTTCTTGTTAACATGATCTTATATATAAGAAACCCTAAAGATTTCTCAAAATAATTTCTAAAACTGACAAATCAATTTATAATGTTTCAGAACTGTAAAATAAACAGCAGTGTAGCACTAACAAAAAACTGAAAAATCAATAAAACAATCCCATTTATAATAGCATAAAAATAATTTAACCAAGTAAGTGAAATATCTGTATACTGAAAACTATAAGACATTGACAAAAGAAATTTTAAAAGACAAATAATTGGAAAGATAGCCCATGTTCCTGAATTGAAATAGTTAATATTATTAAATTTCCATGCACAAAACAATCTTTCAATTTGATGCAATTCCTTTTAAAATTTCAGTAACATGTTTCACAAAAATAGAAAAAAAACCCTAAAATTCATATGGAATATTAATGTTCACCCTGAATAGACAAAGGTAAGCTAAACAAAATGAACAAGCTAGAGGCATCACACTATTTGATTTAAAAATATATTGCAAAGTTATAGTAACCAAAACAACATGGTACACGGATAAAAACAGACATATGGGTCAATGGAACAGAATAGAGAGCCAAGAAATAAATCCACATATTTACAGTCAGTTGATCTTCAACAAAGTTGCCAAAAACATACAATAGGAAGAGAGGAAAATCTCTTTAGTGAGTGGTGCTGGGAAAATTGGATACACATTAGCATAAGATGAAACTGGACCTTTATCTTACACAGCATACAAAAATTGACTCGAAATGGATAAAAGATTTAAAAGATTTAATCATGTGAAGTTGTATTACTACTAGAAATAAATAATAATAATAATCACAAATGCTAGGTTCAGCTGCCTCCATGATTGCATGAGGCTTGGGAGGCCACTAGACACAAACTATAACATTCCACTCCTGGGCCCCCAAAGACTCATGTACATCCTTTATGTAAAAGACAGTCCGTCTCCAAGAGTCGCCAAAGTCCTAACAGTTTCAGTATTGCTGAAAAGTCCAAATCCAAAGTCTCCTCTGAGGTCTACAGCAAACTCTTAGCTGCAAGACCCTGTACAAATGAAAACAAAGTTAAACACTTCCAACACATAATATAACAAGATAAGCAGTACTATTCCAAAGGGTACAAACAGGGATACAAAAGATTGGGACCAAACAAAGTCCAAAATCCTGCAGGGCAAACATTAAATTCTGGAGTTTCATGCTCAGCAGCTGAAGCAATCTGGTTGTAAGCTCCAAAAGGCTTGAGTAACTCCACCCTCATGGCACTTCCAGTGGTTGTAGCTCCCAGGGCTTCTCTCTTAAGCCCATTCTGCTCAATTCTTGTCATTTTCCTTAGATGATCCATGCTCCTGTCTTTTCCAAACTTCTGGATTCTCTGTTGCACTTCTGGCTTCACACTCACAGCTTCACACACTGCCCTCTCAGAGGCACACTGCCTGGATCCCAGGCCTTCTGAAATTGGGTTGGAAGCTTTTTTAACCTCAGAACTCATGTATTCTCCATGCGCCTAAAACCAGTACCACATGGGTGCTGCCAAGGTCTGCTGCAAATTGGAACAGTACCCAGGCTTTCTTCTGCATTGGCTGTAGGGGTAAAGTGCTTGAATCACTGAGCTCTCTGAACCTGATTGTGAGGAACAGCTTCTCTATGCCACCATTCTGGAATCTGGTGCAGCCGATGCCATTCTGGAACCTTGTGTGGCCTCCACCAATATTCTGGAACATGGTGCTCTGCAGATTTCTTCTCTGAGCAAAGTCTTTCACTTTTTCAGCTTTGCAGCTGCAAAGAGTGGAGACCTGCTGCTTCCTGGGATGCCCCCAAGCCATCTTTTTTATTTCTCTATTTCTTCTCAGTAATTGAGGTCTCAGCCTATCTTTATGGCTTTCTGGCCAAACTCAAAACATTTTAAAACATCTTACTGGGCTCTTTGCTCTTGATTTGCAACATAAATCTGGCTAAAAGCCCCCAACAATAGCCATGCTACCACCTCAACATTCGACTGCCTTGAAATTTCTTCTGCTAGGTTAATCAGTCTGCCACCCTTAAACTCAGTCTCAGGCAAAGTCTCCAGACATGAGAAAAATGCAGACAAACTTTCTGCCAAGCCATAACACACATCCTGTGGAATCCAACAACCAATGCAGTCCTTCTTTCCAGCAGAAACCTCTCAAGCCTCATCTGTACCAGCAGGCTTTCTATCAGCCTTCTGATCTCCTGAGCTCTGACCAGAATCTCCCGTGCAAAACAGCTTAAGCTGTTCCAGCTTTACAGATTCAGGCAACATATCTGAACCTTTCCAAACTCTTCCCATCAGCCATTTCTGAAGGTTCTTGAACCACATGGTCAGGTATAGTTATAGCAATGACTGGATCGTGTCTTGGTTGCTTTTCTCTCATTGCTGAGACAAAATACCTGAGACCCAAAATTAGGGAGTAAAAGGCTTATTTTTTCTTACAGTTTTGGAGGATTCAGTCCATACTCAGCTGGTTCCAAGGTGGAGTGGTGTGGCTTGAGAGGTAGCCATGCAGGGCAGATGCAAACAGCAAGAGCAAACAGAGCAAAAGAGAGCAAAAACCACATTTTCTTCCATCCCTTATTGTATGCTGGCACCACCCCGGGCAGGTGCAGCACTCACATTGCCAATCCTAGAGCTAGACAATGAACCAATCACAAATGCAAGATTCCGCCACTTCCATAAGGTGCATGAGGCTTGGGGGCCACCTAGATACAAATCATAACAATCACTAATCATCTGGAGAGAAAAACAGTAAGATATTACCTTACATTTGATATAAAATCTATTATTTAAAAGAAAGTGTTGGCAAAGGTGTAGCAAAAAGGAAGCACTAGTTCACTGCTTGTAAAAATGAAAACTAATGCAGCCATTATGGAAAATAGTGTGGGGGAAGGAGTCCTCAAAACATTGAAAACGTGACAGAGCAATGCCACTTATGAATACTTAGCCAAAGAAAGTGAAATTAGTACATCAAAGAACTATCTGCACTCTTATGTCCAACAGCTTTGTTCATAATACCTAAGGTAATCACCCTAATTGTCCATTAACAAATAAACAGGTGAAGAAAACATAGTATCTATGCACAGTGGAATGCTAGTTGGCATCATAAATAAATAAAAGCCTGTGTTTCACAACAAAATTGATGGACCTATAGAGCACTACGTTATATGAAATAAGCCAGTCACAAGGAAATACTGCAAGGGTTGGGGATGGCAGATTAGGGAGCTGTGGCTCCAAGACTACCAAGTTTCAGTTAGGAAGAATAAGCAAATCCCAGAGATCTACTGTATAACATGGTAGCTATTATTAATGATAAGTTATTGCATAGCTGAAAACTGCTAAGGCGGCAGATCTTAAACGTTCTTGCTACATACAAAAAAGGAGAAGTATAGGAGGTCATGTATATATTAACCAGCTTGATTGTAGCAATCATCTCACAACATAGATGTACATCAAAACATCATTTTCACTTCATCACTATATATGATTATTATCAAGTATATGTCAATAAAGCTGGTCCAAAAATAAGGAAAACAAAGGAAAGCTCTAATAAATTCCTCTAAAAGTAAAGTCCAGGCTCAGTTGGCCTTCCTATCTTCTTGAGGTCATCATTACCACAACTCTGGCATTGTTACATTTTTTACTACTAATCACACATATTTATAACACTTGAGTATTTTTAATGATCTTGTAACATATGTATCCTATACATACATATTGTTGCTCCTTCACTCAATATTAATTTAAAATCTAGTCCACTCATTTTCATTCTTGTCAAACATTCTATCCTATGAGGATGCCTCAATTTATTCATCTTCTTATTAATAAACATTATGATTGTTACCAAATTTTAAAATATTAACAAATAATCCTCCAGTAAACATTTCCGTATAGGCTTCCATAAACTAGCATAGAGGATTTTCTTTGAGTTCCATAGAACTACCTCATTACACCAAAGAAACATTATTGCTACACTGTTGCTGGTGACTGCTATAGTTTTCCTGGGAGAAACTTTATCTTGATATCAATCAATTTGCTATTATGTTTCTCAGCATCATAGACCAAAGCCCTGGAGGAAATGGAAAATGTGTCTAACCATGCTCTGTTGGGGCTCTTGGCATCTCCCTCAGCAGGAGCCTCAAGCCCCCTTCTGAGCCTCAAACCCCCTTCCTTTGCTGTATGGGCCACCGCCTCCTTCTGCTGTGATCTCCTTCCCTGGGGAGGTTTGGCGTTTCCCTAAGTGAAAGGCACATGGCATCCAGCCACAGGCTGGTGCTTTACAAAAAACAAAACTGCCCTTTTTCCAAGGATCCCCTGACAAATTAAGCTGGTCGCTTTGAGTTCTCCCTTTTATACTAAAGATGGCCAGGCTTGAGGCTACACTTCCTGTAAGAATAAATCCTGCATGGGGAAAACTGCAGCCAAGAGAGAATGGGGCATAATTTAATGCCTGAACCTCCAAAAGGCCATCTACTGAAAAAAGAAGATGCAAAACAGGATGTAGGGGGCTCATTTCTGGTTACTTTTTTTTAGTACATTATAAAAAGATATAGTTAGAAGATGTCTGACAGGCTACATCCACACCTCTGAGGAGTGGGTTAAGGATGTGGGGGTGGTGAGAAGAAAATAGGATCTTTTATTTTGGCTTCATTCAATTTTGTTCTTTTTCTTTAATAAGCATGTGTGACTTTTATATAGTAAGGAACATTTACAGAAGGCAGGCTGTCATCTTCCCAGCCTCTCCATGCAGCTCAAAAGAGCCCGGTTCATTTTAAGAACATTCTAGTATAAATAATTGGTAACAAAGATTATTGTATTTCAAAATTGCCTGATATCATTAACATTCATCATTCAATAAGTACTTACTGAATAAGCATCTGAATGAGAAGATCTTTTGGGGGTTCGAAGTGTGATGTAGCTAAACCAACTGACCCCTAAAGAGGGCTCCAACTGTCCCTGTGTGTGTCCCTTGCTGTAGAATAAAGCAATGCAAGAGGCTAGGGACCCATCTGTCAGACTAGCTGCTAAACATCCTGCCTCACCGCAGAAATAGACATTCTGTATTACCAACTACACCATCTTACTGAGACAGACAGGAGTGACAGCAAGCTTTGGGCAACAGACATTTCCACTGACAGTTGCAAGAAATGGGGGGAGGGGGGAGAAGACAGTCATAATCATAGCCCAGTTTTCAGCATGGCGCTTGAGATTCTTCCAGTGTAGGCTTCTTCCCCAGCCACCTCAGCCTCCACCACCCTATCCACCTCCACTCAACCCCACCACATCCTGTGAGCCCCGCCCACCCCCGTCTCCCCGCCTCTTCCAGCCCACCTTCCCTAAGCTGTCAGTCATCTTATCCTGTGCATCATCTTACCTTTCTGATCATCTTACCCTGTCTAGGCCCATGTTCCTGTCCCTTCCTGTAAGCAAGAAGCCCCAGCACCTCAGTATGGCCATAATGTCTTCTGCCATCCAAAACTGGGCCTAGTGGCCCACATCTATAATCCCAGGACTTTGAGTTCAATCCCTGGTACAAAAAAAAGGTCCTAGAACTTAGAGTCTGAGGCAGGATACTGCAAGTTGGAGTCCTGTCTGGGTAACTTAGTTGGTCCCTATGTCAAAATAAAAAGGGCTGGGGATAAAGGCTCTGGGTTAAATTTGCAGCAAAAGCAAAGCAAAATTCTTCTGCCATCCAGCCTTTGTCTATCCATGTTGTACCATTCCCATTACTCCCTACGTCAGTCACCCACCTCACCAAATCTCACCAAGAGAGCCAGGCCTCAGACATGGCTTCACAGTCCCTTTTCCTGGAATGGAGTCCTTCTCCATCCTGTCTTCTCTGTCTCTCTGTAACTTCTGTGCTTATATTTTAGAAGCAAAAAAAAAAAAAAAAAAAACCCACAAAAAGGAAGCTAGTCCTAAAGAGTCAAATTCTACCTTTGCCACTTAAAAACAGCTACTCTTAATAATTAATATGAAAAATATTATTATTAGCTCACTTAATTTTCACAACAAACACAAATTGTCATAGGTACTATCATTAGTGTTACTTTACAGACAAGGAACTGAGGCTCAGGGTTAAGAAAATGGCCCTGGCACTCTGAGTCCTGGGTGTTGACCCTCTGAACCACATCAGAGCGGTCTGTGGATGTGTCTGTCTTCTGCGCTCAACCAGCAGAGTCCCAGAGGGAGGGACTTGCCTCTGTAGTGCCAAGCACAGGGCCAAACACAGAAGCTCAAGGAAGGCCTGGGAGAAAGGGGAGAGGATGGCGAGCAAGAGAAAGAGCAGCCTTTGGAGTTTGGTAGGGGAGGTTTAGCCTAATACTGGCAGCTTGGAGCATTTACTTTTCCTTTCATCAAACTCATGTTTATTGAGCAATTGCTATGTGGCTCTACATGTAGGAAGCAAAGGAAGTCATTGCCTGGGGGAGCAATAAGTGCTAGGAAGAAAACCAAAGCCTAGTGAGAAGGCAGGGTGTGTGTCATACTGTGGGTAGAGGGCGAGTAACTGTGTGGAGAAAGCTGAGGGCTTGGGTCATGGCACCAGGAGTCCACTTGGAAAGTTTCTGCAGCAATCAGGGAGATTGCTGAGGCTCAGACCGGGGAAGAAAGACGGTTTCGAGGGAGACAGGCTTGGCTTTGAGATGTACTGGTAACTGTAAATGTACTGGCTCTTTGCCACTGCACACTCATCAGTGAGGAGCCTGGTGGGGGAGCCTGTTTCACTGAGCATGTCTTTGATGAAGTCATTAACATGGTTAATTCTCCTAAATCTTGACTTGAGTCTAGAATTTTATAACAGTCTGTGTGGTGAACTAGAAAGCACTTCTGCCAACCAAGGTCAGTGGTCATCTCAAGGAAAAGCAATTAGTGGTTGAGCTGCCAAACAAACAGCTCCCTTTAAGAATGATTATTGGGTGGGGGATATAGCTCAGCAGCAAAGCACCTGCCTGGCAAGCACTAGGTCATGAGTTTGATCCCTGGTATCTAAATAACTAAATAAAAGAATGATTATCATCTTCCGTGGAAGAATGACAGAAAAACCAAGGGTGCCCAGACTCAGGCATTTGACAAATATCATCTTAGCAGTAAATGAAACGAGCCTGTCCTTGGAGGAAAATGACTGAAAGATTTGTTAGCAATTATAAAAGTTGAGTTTTCAAGTGTAAATTAGCATTTGGAAAATTTGTATCCACCACTGTGAATCTGACAGCTTTCCAAGATTTACATTCTTTTCTGATGAGATTGGTAGTGTTGTTAATGAATGCGATTTTTAAATTTTGTATAAGGAACATATCCGAAAAATCTGCATAACTCAGTGAAACAATATTTCCCCACGAGCAAATATAACGTTACAAAATCACACGAGTGAAGAGCCAATCAAAGAGCAAAGCAAACTGATGGATTTCAATATAAGAATACAAAAGTTAATCGGCATGATTGCAGATTGCACTATGCAGTTAATCTATAGCAAAGATGTATATGTGTGTGTGTTTGTGTTTTTTTTTTGAGACAGGGTCTCGATATGTAGTTCAGGTTGGCCTTGAACTCACGGTGATCACTGCCTCAGCCTCCCAAGTACTGAGATTATAGGGATATTCCACCATGCCCAGCCAAAATAAACTTTTGTCAAGTTTTAGTACAGTGTCAAAGAGAGCTACAATTATGTAAAAAGATCATTAAACAGGGTATGATGATAATACCTGTAATCCCAGCACTCTGAGAGGCTGAGGCAGGATACTAACAAATTCAAGCCTAATCTGGGTAATTTAGTGACTCAATGAGACCTTGTCTCAAACTAAAAAATAAAAAAGGGGCTGCCTGTGTGTATAATTTGGCATAAAGTCCTAGGGTTCAGTTCCTTGTGCCAAAAGGAAGAAAGGAAGAAAGGAAGGAAGGAAGGAAGGAAGGAAGGAAGGAAGGAAGGAAGGAAGGAAGGAAGGAAGGAAGAAAGAGAAAATTGAGAAAGAAAGAAAACAGGCCCACCATAAAAATGGTCTGCCTTGGCCAGGTGTGGTGGCATGCACACCTGTAATCCTAGCATTCTAGCAATGCAAAAGCAGGAAGACCACAAATTTGAGTCTCACCTGGGAAATTTAGTGACACCCTTCTCAGAATAAAAACAAAATTTTTTAAGGACTAGGATGTAGTTCAGTGGTAGAGTGCTCCTGGGTTCCATTTCCAGCACAAAACAAATTTTTTAATCTGCCCTTTTCAACTATATATCTGGGTGAAGTCAAATTTTCTCCTTACGCATTGAATCAGTCTGATAGGACTGTTGTAACAGAGCGCTACAGGGATGTGGTTTAAACAGCAGGCATTAATTCTATAATTCTGGAGGGCAAAAATCCAAGATCCAGGTATCTTGTTTGTTTATTTTTTGTTTTTCTAAAACAGGGTCTCAAGGGGGCCGGGGATTTAGCTCAGTGGCTTAAGCGCCTGCCTGGCAAGCATGAGGTTGTGAGTTCGATCCCCGGTACCAAAAAAAAAAAATAAATAAATAAAATAAAATAAAATAAAATAAAATAAAATAAAACAGGGTCTCACCAGGTGTGAGGGTACGTGCCTATAATCCCAGCACTCAGGAGGCTGAGGCAGGAGGACTGCTAGGAGTTGGAAACCAGCATAGCCTCCAAAGTGAGTTGGAGGCAGGTCTGCACTGCAGGATGAAAGTCTGTCTAAAAGACACACACAGGGGCAGGGGAGGGCAGGAGCACAGCAGCCACAGCTCCCCCCCCCCACTACTGTCAGCACCAGGCCAGCACCCAAGGACTGTCAACACCCACCACAGCCGGTCCAGCAGCAGGGATGAGGATGACCATGGCAGTGTGTCCTTCCGGTCATCCTAGGAGTCCCCTATCCCACTGCAAGAGACTGAGGAAGACCTGAAACAGTGGCTTAGCCACAGATAACATAAAAGGACAGCCCTGCTCAGGAAATGGGTGTGCACGTGGTGTGTCACTGGGATGTAGATGGCTGGTGGCTGGTGCTGGGAACCTGCATGCTGGCTGGGGACATGGGCTTCTGAGGCCAGGCTTCAGCTGCAGTCAGGAGGTGACCTTGAGACACTGGCACTTGAACTGCATGCAGCGATGGTGGAGAGGAGGGGATCTCTGGTGACACTGAACAAGCCACAGGGCCTGCTGGTGACATGAAAACCAGATAGCTGACCTTGCTCTTGATATTGCCAGAACTGAACCAGTCCCTGGGGCTCAGGCAGGGAGAGCTCAAGTGACACTAAGTATCAGGTGCTTGGCTCTGGCCCTTATGAAGCCTGTTTCCCCAACTGCTGAATGCATCTTGGGTCGGACATATATCCGCACCACACACCATTGACTCTCTTACAGGCTATGTGGGTTGTGTGCATGAACAGTATCGATTGCCCGAGAAAACAGGAAAACCATCTTAAAATTGGAAGAGTGATATGCCCTGCACATGGCCTTTTCAACTCCTCCAGTATGACGTGCATAGAAGCCAGACAAATGTGGTGAATGACTGAATTGTTGGAAATTGAATAAAGTGACTTCTCCATCGCTATTACTCCTGACAGTCAGGACCAATTTGCCTTCACCTGGGAGGGTAGGCGGTGGACCTTCCAGGGGTTGCCACAAGGCTATTTGCATAGCCTGACTTTGTGTCATGGCCTGGTGGCCCAGAACTTGGCCACCTGGACCAAGCCACACTCTGAGTCACTGTTCCATTATGTTGACGATGTTATGTTAACGGCTGATTGCCTTGCAGATTTGGAAGCCCTGCACACAGCCTGAAGGAAGCTTTGCTGGCCTGGGGGTGGGCCATCAATGAAGACAAGGTCCAGGGACCTGACTTGTCTTATCAAATGCTCAGGTGTTATTTGGTTGGGTGAAATGAAAACAATGCCAGATGCCATTGTTGATTAAAAAACATACAGGCCCAGACAGATGCCAATTGCAGGAATTCACGGGCCTATTGGGCTTTTGGTGAGCATAACAGAGGACCCAGAAGAGAATGATATGAGACTGGACAGACACAGCAGAAGCTGCTTTTCAAGACGCAGAGAGGGCAGTCACACAGGTGCAAGTCCTCCGAGTTAATGACTCTACCCTGCCACTTACCCCAACAGTGTGCATAGATGATTTAGGTTGGGCTGAGGCCTATGGCAAAAACAGGGGAAGTGGAAGAAACCTGTTAGGTTTGGTCACAGTTGTGGAGGGGATCTGAAAGCTGATTATTCTCTGATTAACAGCAGGAATATATGCTGTTTTGCACACCCATGAAAGTATCACAGGGCAGCAGACAGTGGCAGTATAAACTAAAATCCCAGTTGAAACCTAAGTCCATACATGGGCATTTCAGCCCAGGAGTGGAGTAAAGGCCCCACTTTCACTCATATTTGGAGCACATTGGCAGCTGTCCAGACCACAGCATTGGGATCAGTGACATATACAGCACAGGAAACCATACAGAGTGATGGATTACAGCTTATGACACCTAGCCCCTATACAAAAGGCAAAGAGGGACCTCCGGCTGAATCCTAGTATATGGATGAGTCCAGCATGGCACAGCCCCACAGTGGATGACAGTTGCTGTCCAGCCTACCACAGAAATCCTCTGGTTTGAAACTAGAACAGGCAGGTCAAGCCAACGGGCAGAGCTTTGGGCAGTGTGACTACTTGTAATGCATGAAGAAATTCCCTACGTGTCTGTGTGGACAGTTGGGCCATCTTTAGGGGGCCGGTGCTCTGGCTACCCTGTGGACAGTCCAGGATTGACAGACAAAGCACTGACCCTTGTGGGGTGCTGACCTATGGCAGGATTTACGGAAGCATGAACAAACAGCTGACCATGTAGTGTATCACGCTTCAGAACACGTGCCCCTGCTCTCATCAGGAATGACTTGGTAGACCCCTTGACAAGGCCTTGCAAGGGTTGACTGCTGCATATGGGATGCTGCCAGGAATAGCATCTGTCAGGGGAAACTGACTGCCTGGTATGGGATGCAGCTAGGGATAGCATCTGACCAGGTAACCCATTTCATGGGGGCCCAGGTACCGCAATGGGTTGCTCACAAGAAGCGAAGTTCCCTCGACCTTCGAGAGGGTGGTATGTGGGGAGCCATGGCAAGATTGCTTTAAAGCCTGGGGCGTCTGAGGATGCATAAAGACTTGACTTCAGACTTTGGCGTAGATGCCCAGTGGGATACACTTACATAAGCACGACTGAGCAAGGACCCCCATGCATGCGCTACATGGTTATGACAACATAAATGTAAGCTAGATAACGGGAAATATATACGAGCCAGACAACAAAGATGCTGCTTGCTGTTGTTGCTCTGCTTGCTTTCTTTAGGGACCTCACCCACGATAATACTCCTTCAGCCTCCTGGCCCCACAAGCATATTACAACCAATTAATAACACAAGCAGATATGAGTTCAGCTGTCTTCTGTTAAACCAACATCAAAAAGATTTATAAAAATAAGCAATAATGCTATTCTTCTCCTAAATGATTTGTTCATAAGATAGGATTATTTTTTACAAAATCATGTTGCTAACATGTAATGGAAATATTGTTTTCATAAGAATTAACGTGGGGAAGAAGGAAAAAGTAAAAATGTGAGAAAAGAAAACATGGAAACAAAGCTTTGTAAATGGGGCGGGGAGGAGGAGTTGAAGGGAAGGTAGGGGATTGGGAACAGAACAAGCTGCAGCAGGTACAGGTACAAATCCTCTCTGATGAATGTGTTTGATATGTGTATCTAAATACACCAATAAAATGTATTGAAAGAAGAATAAATAAACTTAAAACTCTCTCAGTTTTGAGATCTAATAGGTAATTTCTTTCTTTGGTTCATACAAGATATAAACAAAAGCTTGTTAGAATGCCAATACTTTTTATCAAGGGTTCCTGAGATCAAAAAGTTGGTGCTGATTTACAATGACAATGAATTTGTCATTTTTAGGCCAATTCCCAAGAAGAGTCATCTTCAGGGCATTCATGCTTGCTCTCTCTCTTGTCCAGGGAGGGTGGTAAAAGGGTATTTGAGGAGCTTTATCTATCACCCCTGTCTTAGTCACTTTCCTTGTCACTGAAACACAATACCCAATAGTTGTAATGAAAGGATGAAGGATTTACTTTTGGCTCACATTTTTGAGACATTTCAGTCCTGGCTTTGGGGCAGGAAGGCATGGTGGAGGGGCCTGGGCAGAGGAAAGTGGTTCATGTTATAGGGAAAGCTGAGGAGCCAGCAGGGAAAGTAAAAGGGGCCTGGTGAGGCTTCTGGTAAATAAAGAGCTGGGCCCCTGCTAGAGCGAGTAGCCAAGAAAAACGGAGAGAGCTGAGGAGCCTCTGGCTCCCTTCATGCCAAGGCTGCCTTCCCTCCTCCCTCCATCTCCAGTTAAGCACAAAAGAAAAGGGCAGTAAATCATAAAAACTCACACTTAGACACTCGCACACCTACATACAAATATATGCACATGCATCCTTTCTGCTAATTCGGCCTGGAATATGACTGTGCTGTAAACCTCACAAGATAAGCACCTGGACAGCACAAAGAGACCACAGAAGCGCTTATCCAAAAAGTACATGTGAGCAGTAGAAGGGGCAATGGCCAGATCAGGGGTCTCAGAGCCCAAAATAGACAATCAAGGTGTACCAGCTCTCACAAGGGAGAGGCCTTTTCTCATCATGTAATGAATGAGGCTGAGAGCAAAGACACCCCTCCCCCCCGAGGCCGCACTGGGCTCTTTACCTTGCTCGGATAAGGCAGCTATCTCCTTATTCCTCTCCTTTTCTCAGTAAAGTGATTTTGCTTCCCTATTTCTCCCCCTTTTTCAATCAAGTGATTTTGTTTCTCTTCCTGATTTACATCTCTAATTCTTTTATTGATGGAGGTTTTTTTTTTAAACCAATGCTAGATAAAAATCTACCCCCACCTGATGTGCAATGTCATGGTGATGGGAAGCAGAGAGACAGGCAAGGAGATACACTTTTCTGGATCACTCCCTGGTTACAGTTACCTACCTCCTCTGACCGGACCCCACCCCCTCACAGCATGGCCACTATGTTGCTCCCTTGATCTGGTCACCTTCCAAAAGCCCCACCTGTGAGCCCCTGAGACTTGTGGGCAACATTCTTGATCTGAACCCTAAGACCTCCCCTTCAAGCAACCCTTGTTTCCTCAAAGACATGCAGGTTTGACCCCTGCTCCTTCTAACCTGATCACCATCCTGAATCATGTCTACAGGAACTGTAGAGTACTGCCATCCAGGTCCTAGTTTAAATGTCATCTCCTTGGGGAGACTATGCCTAGCACCCCTTCTTGTGCCCCACCCATAGGTCAAAAGTAGGCCCTCATGGTAACCTGCATTCTTCCTTTGCAGCGCCCAGTGTGGGGCACTGTAGAGTTAGTTCTGAGAGTGTTCGTTTCCTGTCAGCCTGTTCTATTTAAAGCAGATCCACAAAGCTAATCTCCTCATCCGTCTCATTCACCATTGTGCCTTTTGTTCAAGGAATGAATGAATGAATGAATGATGCTGTGCATTTGTTTGCTGTGGGCAGGAGGAAGGGGCTCTCCAGCTATGCCTGGGGTCCTGCAGGAGGGGAAGGCTGGGGCGCAGCCCCATTCATAAAGATATTTCCCACCTCAAGCCACAGGAACTTTGTTACAGGATCTATTTTCCAGAGTACTTGCAGCACTTGCAAAACAAGATACTGCCGCGTTGAGGGAAAAAAGGGTGGCGCTAGCTTGCGTGGTTAGGGTCTCCACCTTTCCCTTTGTTTCCCTGACAAGCGCGCTGAAGGAGCAGGGTAGAGAGACAGAGAGACAGGCACACAGACAGACAAGAGGAACTGGGCCACCTTCTTCGGGTGACCTCCTTTCCCGGGAAAAGACAGTAATGCAAGTAAGTTCTCTTTTGTTTTATTTTTGTTTTGGTCTGGTGCGCATTTGGGAAATGTGCAATTGAGAGAGGCCCTGTGTGCAGTCCATGGCAGTTCCACAAAATAAGTTTTAATGATGAGGAAAGAAGGAAATGATTGTTGAAATATCAATTGGTAAAGACATGATGTCCGGGGGCCCGCCTTGGCAGTGAGGATAATTGAGCTTGCATTTTAAAGGTCAGTTTTAACCAGCTCATGAGGCAAAGGGCAACAGTCACATCATCCTCATGATTAAACATAAAACTTGAACTACTGCATTCATCCCAGCACCAACTGTAAATAAATACACACGAGAACAAAACAGGCAAACTGTATGCTTCCCCTCTGGAATAATGTAGCCGTTTGTGGGGCACACAGCTGACTGTGTGTCTGCTGTGAAAGCTCCTAATGAGGCCAGGCCACTGGGGCCGCGTGTGGGTGGCGGACAACTCCCAGGTCAGTTGTCTCTCATTCAGGGATTGACCATAAAGTGGAGAGCAGAAGTAGCAAAACACGGTGACTACATGGACATTTGAATTATCTTTTATTAAAAAAAGTTTGCTTTCTCTTTACAAAAATGTTTGAAAAAGAAACCAACATACTACATGCATTGTGGGAATTTCTAAAATTGAGACAAAGGGCAAGGAAAAAAACACCTGAAATTCTAGTTGTAGCATTTCTCTCCTGTGTTTTTTCTGTGTCTATATTTACTTCATGTCTATCCATCTTGTACTTCATACCATTAGATTTAAGTATATAGCTTTGGATCCTGCTTTTTTCTCCTTTAATACTTTCATCTTTTTCCATATCATTATTCTTCAAAAATACAACTTTCAACAGTGGCATAAAATTCTACTTGGGGGTCTCAACTGAAACTGAGAGTCCCCATTCGTTAAGCATCCTCTTACATGTTCAAAGATAAATTGTAGGGAGAAACTAAGATAAGTCATCAGAAATACAAGAGTAGTGATATATTTTACCTACTTATTTCAGTCTTTGTTGGACTAAACAGACAAAAGAAGTAAAGATGTCAAAGATAAGGAGAACACAGTGACTACATATTCTGAAGCCTGTCTTCTGAAAAGCATAGATTTCTTTTTATGTATGAATGGAAAAAATTGTAACTGCCCATCAGTAAATGGTTGGGGAAATGAAATGTGATATGTACATACAATGGAATATTATTCAGCCTTAAAAAGAAGGAAATGCTGTCATATGTAACAAGAATGAGTCTGGAAGACAGCATGCTAAGTAAGTTAAATAATCACAGAAGGACAAATAGTACATAGGTCCACTTATATAAAGTGTTTAAAACTATCCAACTCATAGCAACAAGGAATAGAATTATATTTGCCATTGCCTGAGGCTGGAGGAGGGGAAAGAAAATAAAGAGTTGTTAATTAGCAAGTGTAAGATTTCAGATATATGAAATGAATAAGCCCTAGAGATCTGGTGCTGCATAGAGTGCTAGCAGGTAACACTATTTTGCTAAATACTTAAAAATTTAAGAGGGAGTAGCTGGGCATGGTGGCACATTCCTGTAATCACAGCACTCAGGAGGCTGAGGCAGGAGGATCACTTAAGACCAGGAACTTGAGGCCAGCCTGGGGTAATAGTGAAACTCTGTCTCAAAAAAAGAAATCTAAAATATAAGATCTTATGTCAGTAGATTCTTAGCACAGTAAGATAAAATAGAAGATAAAAATTGTATGTATTAGAAATGACACAAATCACATTTTCTGATCATAATACAATAAACCTAGAAATAAATTTAATATAAAAGCAAAAATCCAACCATCTGAGGATGTCAAGACTTTCTATCAAAACCACTCATGTACAAAAAATAAATTCACAAAATATACTATGATTTGAACATGTTCCCAATAGTTTGTTGGAAACCAAAATCTATATGCTTGGGGTCCCAGGGTCCTGAGAGGTTACTGGGATTCGATGAGACTATAAAAGTGGGCTCTCAGGGTGGCATTAGTGGCTTTATAGGCAGAAGAAGAGAGATCCAAGCTAGCACTCACACTGTCTCACCGTGTGACACCCAGCACCAGGTTGGATGTAGCAAGATTCTCTGGGGAGGCTGATCAGATGGTGATGCTGTAATCTTGGATTTCTGAGCCTCCAGTATCATCAGCTAAATAAATTTCTATTCTTTATGAACTATCAAGTCTCAGGTATTTTGTCATAGCAAAAGGAGAGGACTAAGATGTAGTATTTTGGAAATAATGCTAAGAAAACACTACATGTCAAAGTGAACAAACAGCTAGAGCTGTGCCTGGAGGTAAACGCCTAATCTGAAACCACACCTTGCTGAATAAGAAAGAAAACTGAAACACGGTTGTCAACCAAGTGCACCCAAGAATTAGCATGAGGAACACTGACTGTGTTTGCTTTTGGAGCTCCCCAAAGAGAGAGGCCCACTTTAGTAAACATCCCAGATTCAAATGCTTCAGGTAAGTAAGATGAGAGATGAAAAACAATAAATATCACAACTCCAGGGGTTATTCAGAGCCACACATTGTCTTATTGTTTTAAAAAAATCAAAACAACAATAAAATTGATACAGCCTGGCGTGGTGATGCACATCTGTAATCCCAGCACTCTGGGAGGTAGAGGCAGGAGGATCACAAATTCAAGCCCAGCTTGGGCAACTTAGTGAGGCCCTATCTCAAAATTGAAGAAAAAAATTAAAAGAGACTTGGGGATTAACTCAGTGCAAAGGTGCTGAGTTTGGTCCCAATGCCAAACAAACAAACAAAACCCCAACTGTGTTGAGATGTAATTCATGCACCCAAAATGCACCCACGCAGAGTATAAGATTCAATGGCTTTTATTATGTTTGCTAGTTTGTGTACACATCACCATAAACAATTGTAGAATATTTTATTACCATTCTAAACACCCCCCCCCCAGTAGCAGTTGCTCCCCTACGTCTCAACCCCATAATGTGCTTTTCAGCGCTATGGCTTTGTCTCTTCTGGGTGTGTGATAAAAGTGAGGTCATGTGGGGGGAAAGTAGAATGGAGAATGACAGCTAAGTGAGTGTTGGGATGCAGAGAAAGTTCTGGAACTAGGGAATGGTGCTGGTTGCACAGCATTGCGGATACTCTTAACAACACTGGACTGTCCACTTCAAAACAGTCTTTCTGCCCTTCTAGACTACAAAAGAAAGGCCTCTGGCTTTCAAGTCCCTAATATGCCCCATATCAGCAGCCTTAGGCTGCTAAGCTGCATGAACTGTGAAATTCGGTATTGCTTCTCTGGCCACAGCCAACTTGCCTCCACCCCTCCCATCTTTGCCGCCTTTGGTTGTGCATGCATGTGCATGTGTGTGTGTGTGTGTGTGTAGTCATCTCCTCCAGGGGCTGTCAGATCCCAAGGCAGGAAGATAGGCAAAAAGGAACTTCACATCCTAGAACCAGTCCGGTGCATCGTCTATGGTTGTGCTAAAGTCCTTCTGTTTCCAAGTGAGGCGATTCTGGGGTCAGCTTCAGGATGGTTTTGGACTTTTAAAAATTAAACTATGCAGAATACTGCAACCTGCATCCTTCCTGACAAGCGCTTGAGCAAGCCATGGGTGTGCCAGGGAGGAAACAAGTCAGTGTATCTCCACAATCAGCCATACTGGAACTTGGGGGACTGAACAAGAAAGCAATGAGTGTCCCTTCCTGGTAAGCAGCGTGAGTGAGCTGTGAGTGCCCCAGGAGAGAACAAGTCAGTGTCTCCCGTGAGCATATAGGCACAAGGGCTAAGACTCAACATCCTGTGCCCCCTACCCCGTTAGCAACTGGACGGTTTCAAGGCCAGCCAGAGTTGATAGCAATTAAGACACATAAAGCAGCTAGATGCTTGTATTGTTGATGATGCTGACCTGGGGCCAGAGGTCTGAGCATCTCTTGGGAGGATGACGGTACGCAATATAGCAAATATGGGGGATTTCCTTCTGTCTTGTCTTTGAAGGCCAGTATTGTTTTCACTGTTTTGCTTTGTTCTGATTGTTTTGCTCTGTTCAATATTCTATTTTGACTGGTTTTATTGTGTTTTGTTTTTTGGTTTGATTTTACTATACCTGATTGAATGGACAACCAATTTTTTTTAAATTTTATTTTAAAGAGAATAAAACAAAAGAAGACAGAAACAAGCTGATCAGAACAGAACAATGTAAGCAACACAGCACTTCACAACAAGACAACCAGGTATTAACAGGAGCTACTATAATGGAATGGACAACTATTATGACGATAACAAGATATACTATGGTACCTATTATTGTTATCCTGGTATCCTGCTATGAAGTTCTGTAGCAATTTCACTGCACTGTCTTGATTGGTTTTGTTCTGTATTGTTTTGTTGTATTTTACTAACTTTAAAATTTTTTTAAAAATTGAAAAGAAAAGAATACTGCAATCTAGCACTAAGGCAAGGGTTTTGGTCTTAGTCACACATTAAAATCGTGCAGGGTTTTGGAAACCCTCCGTGATTTGAAGCAGACGCTGGGTGTGGGGCCCCACATCAGTATGACTTTACCACTCCCCAGGTGGCCCCAAAGTGAGAGGCAGTGGCAAGAGAAGCCTGACAGTTAAGTAGCTGGAAACACCTTCCCTCCTCCCTTCCTTCCACAAAAGACATTCAGTTTTGCCGAAATAAACCAGCACAGGAGGAACAAGTCTCACTCTGTTGTGAAAGCTCTGGGCCGGTCCAGGGGCGAAGGACGCTGCCAGGGACGGACGAACCTCGTTCTCATTCACTCGGTCCTTCACCTGCTCACCCACGGAGTCTTGCATCCCCCATTCACCACTGTGCCATTCATTTGTTCGACTCATTCATTCCCTCCAACCTGCCAACCAAACGACGCCCTGGAGTTTACTGCGACGATCACCTAGGCCGGTAGGTGGCGATCTTGCTCACAACATTCCCATGCACACTTGCGCAAAAAGTCTAGGTAATAAGGGAAAAGGTTCCTGTGCTGGCAACTCCTTGGCAGAACTGCTACTGCCATTTACAGTTAGCAATAGAAAGGGTGCGCAAAAACAAGCGCACCTTCCCTGGTTTTCATTGTTATTTTGGTGGGACTGGGGATTGAACCTAGGGCCTTACACACTGAGCTACATACCCAGCGCCATCACCACCCGCTTCCACCTGCACTGCGTCTCCTCCCACTCTCCCCGTTGTAAGACAGGGTCTCAGTTAAGTCACTAAATTACGCAGGCTGGGCTCAAACTTGCAGTTCTACTGCCTCAGAGTCGCAGAGAGCTAGCATGTACGATGATGGGTATGTGCCACCACACCCAGCTTGGTTTCCCACCACTGGTTTTTGCAGGAATTGCTGTGAAAACAGGCGGTGGGGACGAGGGAGAGGAGAAGGGCAATGAGGCAGAGAGAGGAAGAAATGGATAGGGGGAGGGTTTATCAACTAATTGAAAATGTTAAGACTTTAAAATGGTGTTTTGCTCTTCTCTTCACTAGTATCAAATGGTTTGTTCACTGGCCCCATTCGCAGCGAGGAGAGTGGCAGCCCAGCTGTAGCAAGTGGGTTGGCCTTGCCAGAGTCTGCCAGTGGCTGTCACCATCCCTGGGTGACAGTGGTTAGAGCACCTGGGGTTTCTGCCACACCTTGGGTTCCCCAGTAGCAACTGTAGACCAGAGCAAACCCCAGGATCTGAGCAGAGCCCCAGCCCAGCACCTGGGTTTTATTGGCACTCAAAGGTAAGATTCTACTTGATGGCAATTCTCTGTGGCTGGGTCAGGGATATGACTCAGTGGCATGAACACCTACCTGGCAAATGTGAGGTCCTGAGTTCAATTCCCAGGAACCCCACCACCACCACCAATTTCTGTTGCTATGCAGTCTCCTCAAAATCTGTATTTTACAGAGCCCTGGGGTGTCAAGAGGTATAGGGGCAGATGGGGATTAGGCTCATAGTCTCTAGACAGGAGCGATAAATTAAGTTGGCAAAGATAGTGCTCTTGAAAGCCATGTGTTTGAGCCTCAGTGATCAGTTTGAATATGTCCTCAAAAGCTAACATCTGAAAGCTTGAATTCTAAGCAAGAGTTCAACAAAATCAAGCTTCAGATGAGAAAAACTATAATCACAATTATTTTTGAAAGATCACCAACAACATTTTCAGTGTTCCACAAATGGGAGGTATTCCCAAGGTTTTTATCTGGGATGAGAGAACAGGCTTCCCAGCTTGGCGCACAGGCGGGGCTCACCTGCCACATGAATGTGCACTGTCCTGCTGATCACATGTGAACTCCTGCCTGTCCCACTCTCATCTGTCTCCCAGGAGAGTCCTGCCCTTATGGCTGTCAGGGGAGGGTGGCTCCTTGGCAGCTGTGGGCCTCTCCGCCCCTTTCTAACCTGTCTCAAACTGATTGGGCTCTATTTTGTTGCCTCAGGGAAAACCACAGTGGCAGTGACTGTCTCTGTATCCTAACTCTGTTAGCAGGTGGTAAACAAAACAAAAACAAAGCAAAACAGACTTCACAAAGGATCATTTTGGAGTTGGGAAGGACAGAGCTTGGACTGTCCAACCATCAGCCTCTAGAAGTGGGTTAGTGACCACCTGTGTCACCTCTGGAATCACAACTAGGGGTACAGGCAGCAAACTTGATGCTTAGCTAGGACTTTGTTCTACCCAAGTGACTAAGACCAGCCCAGCGGGACTGTGAACACTGAAAATTGCCTTGGAGCCTCTTCTGACCAAGGCCTCAGGGAGTTCTTTTTTTGGACACTGGTAGAGTTTATTTCCTGTGATTGGAAAACCAAAAGAATGGTGAGTTTTCAAGAGTATTCTGGGTGCCATCCCCACCCCTGCCAGGCCATAGTCTGTTTAATAAAAGACCTTTTCAACATTCAGGCCTGATTCAGTTGATAGAAATGCAGCATTAAGGATAGACATTGTCTCAAACTCAGCAGTCTCCCCGTCTCTGTGGCTGACCAGCCTCCTTTTCGTGGCTCAGTTCTACATCCTGCTCCCATACAACTTCCTCCATTAACCAGGCAGCATGGAGTCTCTCTCTCTTTCCCTGTCTCTCTCTGTCTCTGCTTCATTATAAATTATGTTAAAGTTACATCCTTTCCCAACCTTCAGCCTCAGTCACTGTCTTCTCCACACACTTGCATTACTGCCAGTGTGGCCTGTAGTCTCCGCCATTTTGACACATGGAAATGTAAACACGCAATTTTCCTTTTCAGTGAGAGTTTTCATGCTATTTCATTTCACAAGACATCATCCACCTTCTTTACTTTCTTCTCTGCGGCTGCCTGCTCTTGTCTTTTGTTCATTTTTCTCTTGATTCTTTGGATTTCTTATTGCCTATAGGAGCACTTTATCTGTTAAATAAACTAATGCTTTAAGATAGATCATGCAATATTTTTCCCAACTTGTCATTTTGCTAAAAAGTTGTTGCTGATGTTTTTCCTGTGCAATATAGTTTAACCTTTGTAGAACATTATTTATCTTTTTCTGTATAAAGTTCCTTGGTTTTCTGTCTAGTTTAGAAAGATCTCCCCCACTTCAAGATTTAAAAAGCTCCTCTTGGGTATCTGGAGGTATTACTCAGTGGTAAATCAAAGCTTTTCCATGTATAGGACCCTGGTTTGATCCTTAGCACCACAAAATAAAAAAATAAAGTGGACAAAGTGGCACACACCTGTAATTCCAGATATAATCCAAACTACTTTCCTTTTCCTGAGGCAGTTTGAGCCCAGGCTGGGTAACTTATCTGTGTCCAAAAAATGGAAATGTAGGTTAGTGGTAGAGTACTTACCCAGTAGTATGCACAAAGCTCTCCAGTAATGCAAATAAATAATTAAAATATTTTATTCATATTTTAAATGTATTTAAATATTTGATCCATTTAGAAGACATGTGAGCAGAGCGTGGTGGCACACACCTGTAATCCCAGCACTTGGGAGGCTGACCCAGGAGGGTCACTGTGAGTTTGAGGCCAGCCTGAGCTACAAAGTGAGCTCAAGGCCAGCCTGAACTGTGCAGCAAGACACTGTCTCAAAAAGAAAAGAGAGAGAGAGAGACAGAGACAGAGAGACAGAGAGATAAACAGTAAATTGGAATCCAATTTCTCCAACCACATTTATTTAATAATCTACCTGTTTCTCACTGATCTGAAAGCCAACTTTATAAAAAAAACAAACTGTCATAGATTTTTGAGGAACACCATATCTTTGGGTTTTCTATTTTCTGTTATGTTCCATAGATTTGTGTGTTTATTCAAGAGCCAGTTTTAGCTCTTTATTTCTTGATTATCTTATGACTTTTTTACCTTCTGCCTTACAGTATAATTCTTGGTATGTATGCCCTAACTCTTGAAGGGCATAGACAGTATCTTTTTCTTTTTTTGAATTCTGTACCCCTCTCTTTACTGAGAGTTGCTGTTCAGCCAGTATTTGTTGTTTGAATAAATTAAAGGCTGAATTCTTAAATTCACAGCATTATGAAGAAATGTCCCCAAGGGTTCTAGTTTTTCTGACTCTTGTCAACACTTGTTCTTTTCTGAGTTTTGTGTTTGTCTGTTTGGTAGTATTCGTCGCAGTGGGAGTGAGGTGGAATTTCATTTGTGATTTAAAGATTTTCATGTCCTTAATAATTACTGATTCCTCTCTTCATGTGCTAAATGATCATTGATATAGTATCTTTTTTGAGGAAATGTTTATTCATATCTTACCTGTTTTTAAATTGAGTGGTTGTCATTGTGATATAGAGTCCTTCAAATATTCTGGATATTAACTTCTTTTCAGTAATTTGCAAATATATTCTTTCTATTCCTGCCAGTTAAATGCATAAAATTTTTAAATTCTGAATGTAGTGCAATTTATCTTTTCATGTGTGAGGACCTATACTTTTGGTATCATATCCAAAAATAACCTAACAATATGACTGCAATGCAGCCTCCCAAAAGGCTCTCATCATAAAATAGTAGGGATTCTACATTATCTTCAAATAGAAAATGCCACTATTCCATTAACAAAAAATGAGATGAATTGAATTGTTAAGTGTGGTTTTACTGAGGACTTGTGTCAATGTTACTGTATATGTTTGGATAGTGCTTTTACACTGTGTCCTGGTTAGTATAAGAGAACCCCAGTCAGCCAGTTTTATAGAATTGTTTCAGAAGATGTGAAAGCATGTGTCTGATTCTCTTAATGAATAGACTTCACCCTTAGGATCACTGTACCATGTTTTCACCCCAGGTCAACTCCTCTCTTCATAGTCCTTTGTTAGCAAAAAGGTACAGTCCTGCAAACAAAACTGGTAAGGAAAAAATGCTGAGCAAGGTCATCTCAGAAAAGATTGTTACTCTTAGAATTTTCATAGGCTAAATAGTAGTACAATTTTTATCTGAAAGGCAGACACATGTCAAAGAGTAGGATATAATTTATACTTCAGAAAACGACAGATTGAATTAACAGCTATCTCTAATAACAGTACAGGAAGAGATTCCTGAAATACGCTCCAATGGCTATTTGTGCTTATCCTGCTAACAGAACAATCAAAAACATCAACTATACTTTGCAGAACCTTCTGCTTAACCCCAAAAGTATTTATGTTATCATTCATTTATAGTATACATAAAGTTACCTATGTTTACTCTATATGATTTAAAGAAGTGTTCCATCTATCTTCCTCAAATTTGAAAGCAGTGCTTTTCTCATATGAGATTATTTTGATATTTCATATGAACATGAGAACTTGAAATCTAGATACATTCTCAAATCACTGAAAACATTTGAAGAGCTCTAAATAGTTTTATTATATACCTGATTGAAATTTTTAAATTTAAAAAAATTACAAGTCTTTGTATTAAGATCCAGTTGGGCCCTTTTCAAATGATATATAGAGGAAAGACTGTAATAAAATTTATGTCAGTTAT
Source organism: Dolichotis patagonum (assembly GCA_004027295.1). Taxonomy (NCBI): domain Eukaryota; kingdom Metazoa; phylum Chordata; class Mammalia; order Rodentia; family Caviidae; genus Dolichotis; species Dolichotis patagonum. The sequence continues at coordinate 67,614 of PVJX010004236.1, forward strand.
CTCTAGCAATTCATGTTAGTGGACAGTTCTGAGATAATAATAAAACTAATATTTTAGACTTAACACTAAATATGTTGGATATAAAGATTATAAGACCAATTCTGTCTCATATTGTAACTTATCAAAGAAAAACAAGTAAATACAGTTTCTACCTATAGGTGGCAATGTCTGAACAATCAGCATCATCTATATTAAACTGGATTATTAAAATGAATCTGTATGCAAAACATTTTTAAACTTTTTATCTGGGAAAGCTCAAGTATACACAGAAGTCGAGCGATATAGAAACCACGACATTCCCACCAGCCACCTCTATAGGTAGTGACCATGGCCAGTCTCATTTTAGTAGACCTGTCCCCTTCTTCTACATCTGGGTCACTTTGAAGTACATCCCAGAACGCTACAAGGTTAAAATATAAAAAAATAATGATACCAATTTTAAAACACTCCCAGACCTGGCCCAGTGGCTCATGCCTACAATCCTAGCACTCAGGAGGCTGAGGCAAGAGGACAGCCAGGAGTTTAAGGCCAGCCTGGGTTACATAGTGAGTTCAAGGCAAGTCTGAACTCCATAGCAAGACCCTGTTTCAAAAACAAAAACAAAATGAAAAAGAGACACTTCCAGAGAATTCTAGTGGTACCCATGGAATCCTAAAACATAAATAAAATGGCAAATAAGTAATGCTTACTATCCTACCCTCCTATGAATGCTACCCTCCTATGAATGCCCTATCACTGATGACGAAACTCAGTGTCTGTCACAGAATGTCAGAAAGTTTATGTAGGGAGAGTGTATGAAAATAAAATAAAAGGTGTTATTTTAATTTTTAGAAGTGATTGCTAAACTATAGAAATGACAAAATGATTCACGTGAGATTATATGACATTTGCATCCGTCCTTGGAGCTAGAAGATTAAGACCGAGGTAGAAGCTTTTGCAGAGCAAATGAAGTGGCTAGATATAGAAGGGGAATACAAAAGTCAAGGGGAATGGAAAATTACAGGCTTGTTAAGACAAAGCAGTGACAGCTGCTGGCTCTAAAATTAGGAACAGAGACAGGAAATCTTAGGAGCACCACCCAACAAGTCGCAAAGGCTCAGCTCACCCAGCACCTTTCAGAAAGATGTTGACCCCTGAAAGAATACCAGGCAAGCTCCTGCCAGGTTAATTATTTGGCAGCTGTTCAGTTCCCCAAAACTTGCTGCTCCTACACAATGGTTTATAAACAAAGCAGTTTTGTCCTAAGGATGAATAGAGGGCCTCTGTCCCAGATTCAGCTCCCTCTGGGACTACTCGGTTATGTCAGTATGTTCCTGTTTCAGTTAATGTGCTTGAGGCGAGGAATTCTGAAACAGGAAAACAAGAATCCTCACTGATAAGACACTCAGTAATTTGGTATAAGATACCATGCAGAGCAATTAACTACATCACTACGTATCACCTAAACGCAAGGATTCTTGTAGTTACTGCCTAGCCAGTAGATTCTGGAGCTGCTCTTGATGACTTTTAAGAACTCTTAAATAATATGTAAAAGCCCAGTTCAGTTTCTCTTCAGAGGAACCAGAGAAATATCATTACAGATACTCCTCATTTTATGATGGGGTTACAGCCTGATAAATGATCATAAACTGAAAGTATGTTAATCAAAAATGCATTCACTACAACTGCTATGCTGAACCTCATAGCTTAGCGACACAGTACGCTGTAGAGTCTCAGTTGTTTTTATCATGATCATGTGGCTGACCGGGAGCTGTGATTCACTCCTACTGCCCAGCGCAAAGAGTGCCGCACTGCACATCTCTAGGCAAGGAAAATTCAAACTCAGAATTCAAAGTATAGTAATGTTATCATCCAGGTCCGTGCCTCATGAAGTTGAAGACTGAAAGCAAACGCAAAGGAGGTAGACAGAAGGAATGTTTATTAAGAAGACAGAAATAGTTCCCAGTAGTTGACAAGGGGCCCAAAAGTGAGTTGCCAAGGGAACTCTTTGTATACGAGTTTTTAGTACCAAAACATGTTCAGGGCTCAGACCACTCCGAGTCAAACTAAGGTCAACCTATAGAAGTAAAACCAGCTTAATTAAACTAGAAATGGGCCTGTGAGGAGTAAAGACATGTAGCAAGTGTGCGTCTGCTCTGCAGGTGCCTCTTGGCCTGTATCCTGTCAGAGTGGTTCATTAAAAGAAGAAGAAGAGGAGGAAGAGGAGGAAGAAGAGGAAGAGAAAACAATGTTTTCCAGAGAGATAGGAGCAGAGGTTTGTTACTGAGGTTGTTACTTTGCTTGTGGCATCCCTGGACTTAATTGTTCACCTGGTTCTTCTTAACTCTTGACCTCAGGCTCTTGCTGATATCACCAAAGCCTGGTCCTCTGGACTCTACCTTGGGTCTAGTGTCCCTCTAACTGCCTGCTACCTTCTGAAAACCTTGGTTGTCTGTAATAGTGTGAATGTATGATGGTTTGTCTATAATGGTTTAAATGTATATTGATTTTGTACAATTGTGAAGTCAAAAAATTGTAAGCTAGAGCCCTCTGTTCTTAGAGCTTTGAAGACTTTTGTCAAGACAAAACTATCCTATATCTTTCTAATTAAAAGTTACATATTGCTACTAATGTGGAGATACCATCGCGGCTACAAAGAAATAAATGTGTGGCTTACATTCACTTTTCAGACCACTGGAGAGCCAGGGACCTGAAAATGTCTTGCATAATACCTAAAAGAAGGAGCCTTAATTAAAAAGTTGGAATACTGGTACAATACTGCAAAGTGACAAAACTGTAAAGTACAGTGGAAAAGAAAGTCATGAAAATACCATATAAGGAAAAGTTCTGGAATAACTGTACAGGAAAAGAACCAGCCAGAAGTATTTTTGTTGATGGTAGATGGAAGCAGTTAGAACTTCTCCCACTGCTCTCTTTAGGGAAAGAAGATGCTTTCCAAATCCATCATGCTAACTTGTCATCAGTGTGGTACAAGAAATGTCACTACTATATAGATCATGATTTCTCAACTTTGATACTATGGCCATTGGGGGTCCCTGCTGTAGAGGATGTGCTATGCATGGTAGATGTTAGTATCATTCCTAACCACTAGGATCCAAGGGCATCCATTCCCCAGTGAGGACAGAAAACAATGTCTCCAGGTATTCCTATGTCCTTGCTGGGTGCAGGTCACCCTCAGTGAGAAGCACTAGTGTACAGTTCCAGTTGCTGAAGCAGGCCTGTCAGCAAGCTGAAAGAGCTGCTTCTATCCAACAGAATTTGGGACACCATCTGGTGCAGCCATTATGAAGATTAATGAGGAAGCTGCCTACCATGCCTCATTTGGGAAATTTCAAAAAAGTAAAATATGGACTGATCATCCAACAGTGGGTAAAATAATTAGACTACAATATATTCAGAATGCCTATAAACTGTAGGAAACTTCAGTTCAGTAAACTTTCTTTCCTTTACACTATGGTAGTGTAAAATGACAAGCAGAGAACTGTGTATTTTGTGATTCCCCTTACATGGATGCCTAGAGCAGTCCAAATCCTATAGAGAAAATAGAATGGCAGCACCAGAGACTGAAGGGAGGGGCGAGGAAAGTTGTTTAATGAGTATGCAGTTGATATTTTACAAGATAAAAAGACTTCTGCAGATTATTTAGCTAATAATGTGAATTACTTAATACCACTGAATTTACACTTAAATATAGGGATAAATTTTATGTTACATATATTTTGCCACAATTTTTAAAAAGCTATGGCGGTCACCTTCCTTATAGTAGAGAAGTGAACATTCTGCACACGTTTAACTAACCCCTTTCACCTCCAAGTTGCTAAGCCTCTAACTTGGCTTTCAACCTGCCTGTGTCTGGAGCAGTCAAGGGTGAACAGGATGAACTCCTTGATTATCCCAGGCTGCAGGAGAGAAGAAAAGAGCAGATACCCATGTCTGACCCAATTAATTACAGCCAGGTTTATGGAACCTGTAGCTGCCAGCTCCCGTTCAAGCTACATGGCTGACCTGAGCAAAGCAGCATACTCCAGCAAAAGGGAGAGAAAAAACAGGGTAGAAGTGCAGAGCAAGCAAGGATAGCTGAGCAGCACAGCACTCAACCACCGTGAATATCATCTAGTGTTTCTGTCTTCACTGCCTCCTTCATTGCCTCCTCACTATCACCAAATTGAAACGGAGCTGGTTTAATCCACATAAGGCTTGGGATGCCTGACGGGTTTTTCCCCTGTGCGTTCTTCCCAGCCAACATGGCACTGGACAGTGCCTCCCTTCAGTACTAATTTCCCGGTCCTTCTCGCAGATCAGAAAGTTGAACCTCTGGCTTTTTTTGCACGGCGCCAACACTCCTCCAATCAGCTGTCAATACGTCATTCTGCCCACCTCTTCAACTCCACCCCATCAAAACCAAATAAAAGTGCGGGATTTTGTTTGTCTCTTCAGAGGGTGCTTGTGTCTCTTGGGCAGCTCTCCTGTGCCCGCAATAAGGCCTTTTTTTCTTTCTTTCTCTGTTTTCTCTCCTTTTGTCTTTCTTTCTCACGCATAGGAGGACCAAACAATACTATCTGGTATAGTCACTTGAAGATTACTGAAGAGTTCAAATCTTCTGCAAAGCAAAACTTGTGATTTATAAAAACGAATCTTATGTTACGTTACATCCTGCACTGTATATGCCTGGAAAGAGGCTGAAATTGGCATGGCTCTATTCATCACCCTAAGGCCTCGGACATCAAAATGCTAGGTACAGAGACACACCCCATGGGCTTTAGAATCAATGAACTTGATCTCAGAGCCAAGCTCCACCACTGTGCATTGTTGCTCACCTCTGAAAGCCTTCAGGTCCTTGTAAAAATTAACCCAAGTAGCAAAGTATTGTATCTGTATCTGGCGGAGGAGCAACGACACTGGCAAGTAACTAAGGGCGCCTCATGAAGGCATCTGCAGCAGGAATATCAGACTCACCCAGGTCTCACCTGCTAGACTTCACAGAAACAATTACCAGCCAGTCATACCGGAGACCTGTGCAGTAGGAAGAACACAGCCTGGCACTGATGCCAGATATCCTGCCACCCTCTGTGGCACATGTTCCTTTCCTTCATCCTCAGCATTACTAGCTTCTCCCTCTCCTTGCCTTAGCTGGAGTTACTCCCTACCCCATCTTACAGCCAACTACCTGCTCTCTACTAACACCTTTTCTCTGCCGCATTGCTTCTGTTTATTCATGTCAATCAGTGGCTGATTGGCCTTTTGCCATGTAGTTTTTCAGTTTCTACTTTTGCTGCTGAATCTCCCCCTTGAACTTTGCAGCTAAATTCCCAGGGGAGAATCTGATCGAATTAATCACCACTAATCCTGATTGGATGGCACTGTTTCAGTGAGTCCCTTCCAGGCTGTCGACTCTGTGGATTTTTAATCAGGTTTTTTTTATTGTTCAGTTTTAATAATTACTTATACATTTTGTTTGTTGATTATTGTGTGTTTGTTTGTTTTGTTAGTTGGTTTTTTGAAACAGAGTCCCACTATGTGGTAGTTCAGGCTGGCCTTGAATTCACTATGTAGGCCAGGCTGGCCTTGAACTCACGACAATCCTCTTGCCTTGGCTCCAATCACCACCATGCCTGGCTCTCCTAGGAGTTTTATGCTTTACTTTTAGGCCTGTGGTCCACTTTGAGTTAATTTTGGTGGAATGCATAAAGTCCATGTCTAGATTCATTTTCTTGCATGTGGATATCCAGTTGGAAAGCTATATTTGTTGAAAAGACTATATTTTCCATATTGAATTGCCTTTGCTCCTTTGTCAAAGATCAGTGTTTTGTGACTATATTTTTGAGGGTCTATTTCCAGGCTTTCTATTCTGTTCTGTTGATCTATTTGTCTATTTTTTTCACCAATACACAACGTATGATCATTGTTGCTTTTTAGGAAGTCTTGAAGTCAGGTAGTGTTAGTCCCCTGACTTTATTCTTTACTATTGTGTTGCCAATATTGATATTTTGACTTTCTAAATAAACCATAGAATCAGTTTGTGGATATCTACAAAATAGATTTCTGGGATTTGTATCATGCAGCCATACAATAATCATTCATTAGTTTCATGAGATTTTTGGCAAATATATGAGCAAATATATGTGGGCAAATATAGCTGTATTTTTTTCTTCTCAATCAATGCATCAGAGTGCATTTTATTTATTTTTCTTGTCTTATTGCGTTAGACTTTCAATATAATGTTAAAGTAGAATGTGGGAGGGAATACCCCTGTCTTGTACCTGGTATTAGTGATAAAGTTTCTAGTTTCTCAGGAAATTTTTTTAGTCAGTCAGTAATCAATCAATCAATCAATCAATAAACCAATATCTATCTCTGTCTAAAAGTCACCTGCCCTTCTAGCTATCTTCCCTTGCCACTATCATTGCTTAGTCTGATGTCACACCTGTTAATAGTTTTGTGCATTCCACACTAGTATAGTCACATGGACTTTTTTAAAAACAGAAATTGACTTGTATTTGTCTTTATTTGCTACTTTTGGTTTTTTATTTAAGATTAGAGGGCTGGGGATTTTGCTCAGTGGTATAAATGCCTGCCTGGCAAGCACAAGGTTGTGAGTTTGATCCCCAGTACCACCAAAAACCAAACAAAAAAATTATTATATCAATCATTTTAGTTTTCTCGGTCAGTGTTTATAGTAAATTTTCATTTAAAAAATGATTTTATAATAGTGTGACAGTTAATCAGTTGTGTCAACTTGAATAAGAAATGCCCAAATTAATTGGATCAGCACAGCTCTGGGTGCAGTAGAAGGGTTTACTGAAGACAGAGGATTCACCCTGAGTGTGAGTGGCTCATTGCCTGAATGGGATAAAAGAAAAACAAAGAAGGAAGGGTCACTATTATTTCTTTGGAAGAGCTCCAGTCCTCACTTTCTCTTGGATATTGTCTTTTAGTTTTCACTGCAGACTCTTCACTCTTCCAGCACAGACCCTTCATCTTTACATTGCAGACCCTTTGGTCTCCTGATATGGACTTGCACAGGACACTACAGTGAGCTCCTGGCCTTCAACTGGACCCTTTGGCTCTCCAGCACTCAGACAACCCTTATGCCTCTTCCACACCTGACTCTGTGGGTAGCCATTGTAAGCCTATTGTAAATCATTATATTTTGATACATCTTGCATTAACTCTTTCTCTAGTAAGCAGTAACTGATACAATGGGGTAAAAGAGTGGTGGGAGTGGTGTCTAAGGTTATGAATAGGACCTCTTCCGTTGTTCTTCCAGACCCAGAAGTGATAACAGGAAGAGTTTTTAGTTGTCTTTAATTAATTTATTTAAGTCACAGTAGAAAGATTTCCAAGGTTTTGATGAAAGATAGATTCTTAGGTGGGTCAGATTGTAAGTACAATTAGAAGACTCTTAAGCACAGCACAGTGTTTCAGTGTGGGGAGTGGCAGAATCTGGAGATGCATAGATGGTACAGGGCTAAAGCAAAGCAAGCCCTGAGAACACAGAGGGGAGAGCCCAAGGTGAGCCAAGTAAACAAGTCATTTCAGCTACAAGCAAGCAAGCTGTTCCAGCTCTGGGAGCACAAGGTGCTCAGGTGAGCCATGCAAAGTTGGAAAACAGAAGGATTGAAATTGCCATCGACCTCTGGAGCGTATAAATTAACATGCTGCAGTGGTTGAGCAGTTCCTTTCCTCCCATCGGGAGAGAGGCTCCACCTGACCTCATCTTTCTGTCTCTCATCTTTATTTCTCCATCCCCCGGGAACATCTGGGGCTACACTAGGACACAACAATTCAGATGATAAATGATTAATGCCAAGAGAAGACAGGGTAGATTACTGCAATATTTAGGAATTAGAAGCAGCAAAACATGGTGATTAGTTGAATGTAGAAGATGAAACATGAAAAACATCTAATGTAGCTTTTAGGTTTCTGGTTTGGGCAATGTGGATATGGTATTATTCGTGGAAGCAAGAAAAAAGGATGGGATGAATTTACTTCTAGAACTTAGTAGAGTTTAAGTGCCCATGAGCATCCACATTCTAGTAGAATTTGGGTGATACATGGGTGCTTGGGATTTGGGTGTGAATCAGCACTTACCAGTCTGAGGTAAGAGGCCATATTGGAGGCCATAGAAGTGGGGAGATTATTTAGGGTTGGTGTGTAGAGGAGAAAGGGAAGGGGAAAGACTATATATCTCTATGGAGACAGGAAGAAAAAAACATGGCCAGCAAGAAAGACTGAAAACTAGAGTAAACAGTGAGAGAGGGCCAATGAGATTCCTGTCCTGGAACTCAAGAGGAGAGATAATATTATAATATAAATTCTAATGAGAAGCCAGCTCAGGTGAAATCTGAAAAAGATGGAGATGTCATGGGTAAGTTTACTGACACCAAGGGAGCAAAGGTCAGAGAACAGTCTCAGGTTGCAGAGAAGTGAGTGTAGAAGAAAAGGCAGATACTGCAAGACTCTACTTCTGAGACTTTTCATTTAAGGCAGAAAGAGAGAAGTTAAGCAATAGCTAAGGCCATATGGAGTCATGCGGATAATTTTGAGTTCATACCATTGTTTTATATAGAGGTGAAAAAAATATGAGAATTCAGATAATTCTCTTCAGTTTTATAACATCAAAACTTGTCAAGTTAATGGAGCTTCCACAAGTGAGTCAGACCCCATTAGAGCATATGTCCCTTGGCTGTTACAGGCACCCGGCCATGACTCAGCAAAAAGCTTTGTGGTGTTATATATTTCTAAGCAGTGCCTAAGCATTATCAAGGACTGATTTACAAGACTGCACAGTAGTGCACAGCTGGCAAAACAGCAGGGACCTGTGGAAGTTGCATTCCCGTTTGTGGAACTTTGAGAATCTGTATTTGATTTAAAATATCTAGAGACTAAGAACATCAATCAATGGATACTGAAAATTTACAACTTTCTTCATAACTAAGACTTCGTAGGAAAAAACAAGTCATAAATGTATTGATTCAACTCCATGAAATATTTTTTCTGGCACAAGTAATTAATTTTTCTAAACAGATAACAGTATGATAAAGTGGTTAAAAATTCAGGCAATGAAACAATTGACTTGAGTTTTGAATCCTGAGTCAACTTACAAGCTGTGAGATCTTAGGGGAAGTTCCTAATTCATTAAATGAGAAAAATAACAGCACCTACCAGGTGTCTGCACACCTGCCTGCCTTTTGTTCCTGTTTGACAACCAAAAGTGTGTGCAGACATTAGCAAATATCCCTTGGGGAGTAAAGTCACCCCGTTAAAAATCACTGCTCTAGGCTAGGTGATTTTTTCTGAGTTTGTTTTTATAGTTACACAGAATCCACTTTTATCAAGTGATTCCAACCATGGAAGGTTTTTCAGAAGTACGAGTGGCTTTGGGGGAGTTGAGGGAGTCCTGAAAACTAAAAAGAGGATGTCATGAGAACACAGAGAGTCCTTATGCAAGCCATTCTGGATGATCAAGTCTCAAGGCTGGGTCCCTCTAACCCCCTTCTCAGTCCTACTGTTTTTGATTCTCCACTCCAGTGTCCAGTGTCTGCCGCAACTGCATTTGGTGTCAATCAGCACAAATACTCAAGGAAGAAATCTGAATGATCATTTTCCAAGTTATGCCCATAATCCATGCCTTGCTTGGAACAAGATTATACCTGTCCAATCAGCTGTATCCAGGGTTAGAGGGAAAGTGGGATCTGATGCCTCACAACAGCAGAGGCAAAAACCAGGAAATCTTCCATGTGTGGGACCATTCTATGAGAGAGCAGGCATTCCTAAATACATCTAAATGATAGAGGGACAGAAGGAAACAAATGGGTGTAAGACAAGTATCCAACTGTCCCAGGGTTTAAGACTTAGTTTTATTGGCTTTTTGCTTTGTTTCAGATTTTTAAATTTTTATAGTGTCAAAATATATATAACATGAAAGTTACCATTCTAGTCACACACGATGATGCATGCCTATGATCTCGGCACTCTGGGAGGCTGAGAAGCAAGAGGATCACAACCTTAAGCCACCTTCAGCAATTTATAAAGACCCTGTCTCAAAAAGATGTTAAGGAGATAGCTCAGTGAAAAGCCACTGATTCACTTCTAGCATTGGAATAAAAGGAAAGTCACTCTTGTAACCATTTTTAAGCATACAGTTCTACAGTGTTGTTATACAACCACCACCACCCTTCCTCTCCAGAACATTTCATCTTTCTAAACGGAAGTTTTGCATTCATTAAACACTAACTCTTCCTTCTCTCTCCCCAGCTCCTGGCATCTGCCATTCTACTTTCTGTCTCTTTGAACCTGACCACTCTCAGTATCTCATGTAAATGGAATCATACAGTACTTCTTCATGTGACTGCCTTATTTCATTAGCATAATGTCCTCAAGATTCATCCATGATACGGCATATGTCAAAATGTTCTTCCCTTTGCCAATTGAATAATAGTCCAAAACTTTTTAGCCATTTGTCTGCTGATGAACACTTGAGTTGGTTCTATATTTATTGTGGATGAAACTGACTCATTTTTAATACTGAAAGTCCTGCATCCCCCCCCCAAAACCTTTTAATCTGGGCAAACCAGAACATTGGCCAGTATATTAGCTTTCCATCTCTGAAGTCAAACCGCTGACACTTACAATTTAAGGGAGAAAAGGTTTATTTTGGCTCATGGTTTCAGAAGCTTCAGTCTACAGTTAGATGGCTTCAAGGCAGAAATGACACAGTTGAGGTGCATGGCAGAGAAAAGCTGGCCCAAAGAGAGAGGAAGGGGCTGGAGACAAGAATGTACCCTTCCAGGCTATACCTCCAGTGACCCACATCCTCCACAGAGCACATTAAGCCATGAACTCATCAATGAATTAGTTCAGTGATGAATCATCATCTTCCAATAGCTCTGGAGTGACATTGTAGATCTAAGCCAGTGGCACCCTAGATAAACGAGTATGTCACTACCTGGGAAGCTCCACATGAACAAAGCATAATTAGGAGAGGTGGCCCTATTCTGCACAGTCTTTGAGGACAGAACAGGCTAAGGAGAGGTGGCTCTTGGCCTGGGGGTTTAGCTCAGCTGTGTAAGTGCCTGCCTGGCAAGTGCAAGGTTGTGAGTTCAATCCCTGGACCAAAGGGAAAAAAAGAGAGGTGGTACTCTCATGGACCATCCAGCTCACAGTGACAGGTGCCCACATGGGACATCAAAAGGTAACATTCTTGCACATACTAGACACACTCATAGTCCACAGTGTTCACTTTTTCCTAATCCTGGACTTACTCATAAACACCAAAGTACCTCAAAGATCTGACTCCTACAAAGCTGAAGGAGGTTTCTGTTGAGAGGAGATTTTATAAAAATCCATTCATATATAGTAACTGGGTCTATTTCTTCCCTTGTGTTTTTGTGCATTATTTCTTAAACATGCTAGCTGCCAAAGCTACCACTTTTCAATATGTTTTTTTTCACACTGAATTACTTGCAGAAAAATAGAATGCTCAGTTTCTGTTATTCAAAACAGGGGTTTGATAACACTGTCAGTGTAATGGGCAAGGCTTCGGGTTTTCATGGTCTGTAACACGGCTTATTGTGTGCTAGGATCAGGAACAGTAGGTTTTGGGGAGGTGTAATGTTCTGTTTGCATTGGTTTCCCAACTGCTAGTGCTGACAAATTTGAACATCTTTCAGGTCTGAAATATTTTAGATCGTTGTGGCATTTTCGAGGTGGGTGGAGAAAAACGGAATTTAAAAGAAAACGCCTACTATGTAAGTAATTTATCTGTTTATCATGGAATCACACCACAGTTTTTGTAATTTAAATCTCAGATTTTAAATTTCAACTGTGTGATATTGTCTTGTTTACTGGCAGGGTAGGATGCAGGATTTTTAAAATGTACTTTTATAGCTGCTTTGGTTAGTTTTTCTATTTCCATTAGATAAAAACCTTTGTGTCCTAACCAGAAAAAAAAAAGATATTTCACCGACAAATATTAAGTGAACAAGATAACTTTAAGGTAGTTAAAAGAACTCAGTAATGATGATGTGATATTGATCTCCGTAAACAGACAGTGAAATCCCTTTCTAAAGATCAGACAACTATTGGTAGCTTTCTTTCAAGGATCAGAATTGTCAAAGAGGTGTTCCCAATTCTTTCTAGAAGCGTGGGTCTACTTTACCTTCAGCACACACCTCAATTCAACATGTTAATACATAAAAACACCTACGTGGCTGGGATTGATGGATGATTTAAAAGTTTAAATTTTGTGCATTAATATTTTAAAAGATTAAAATCTCCCCTGAGGCTGAACCATGGTGGCTTGAAGTAGATCATGGGGATAGTTATACATCCAGCAGCTGAAGATTGGGGAGCAATGCCTTGCCAGTTTCTGGGGTGCAGTAAGGTCAAAGTATACCCTGAACTTATAAATTAGGAAATGCAAAAATTTCTTATAGTTTTTAAAGTATAAGTTATTATGCACAAATTTAAAAATTCAAACCATGCAAAAGAATAGGGTGGAAAGTAAGTCTCTCTCTTTTCTATAACCTTACCCTGTTACTTCTCCCTACTATGTTTTTTCTTTTTCTTTTTTTTTTCTTTTCTTTTCTTTTTTCTTTATACAGGGTCTCACTATGTAGTTCAGGCAGGCCTTGAATTCACTATATAGCCCAAGCCAACCTTGAACTCGTGGTGATCCTACCTCAGCCTCCTGAGTCCTGGGATTACAGGCATGTGCCACCATGCCTGGCTTATTATTATCTTTTTAGAAGTATTCTATACAAATACAAACATTCATAAATGCATAGCCCCCATTTAAAATACGGTGGCATGCTACACAAATGATTATATACCATGCTTTTTAAATTAAGCTTTTAAAGCTATTTGTTGGTCTACATGTAATTATAAGAAATAATGCAGAGAGCTCTGTACGGCTTTACCCAGCTTCTTCCAATGGTAAGCTTGCAAAACTATTGCAGGATATCACAAGAAGGATATTAATATTGGTACAACTTCCTTATTATAGATATATATTTATTTATTCATTTTCCTGTTGATGAACATTTGGGTAGCTTTCCATCTAGGGCTACTTTAAATAGTGTTTACAAATCTTTTACTAAATGCATGTATGTCTCTTAGGATAGAATTTCTGAGTCATAGGATAGGTATACGTTGGCTTTAGTAGACAGTAGATAGTGCCAATAGTTTTCCAAAGTGGTTGCACCATTCTACACTTTTATTACCAGGGTTCTAGGGGCTGTGGAGTCCCTCCAGAGATTCTCTCCAGGTTCTTGTCCTGAGAAAAGAATTAAACGAGATAAGGGCAAAAGATAAGGAGGCTTTACATTTATTAAAGGTGGGAAAGGAAATATGTTCCTCATAGTGAGAGCGGGCCATTGACAAGAGAGTGCACAGTGTCCATAAGCCTATTGGCTGAGGTCATTTGTATCCTCCATTCCGCAGGCTGATGTCAGATCTAGGCTGTCTTATTAAAAACACCAGAAGAACTGAAGATAATGTTTTCTGGTTGGTGCCAGGGGCAGGACTTGGAAACTGTTCTGCACCTGTGTCCTGGATCACCATAATTGACAAGCCATGTCCACTTTCCCAGTCAGCTGGCCACATCCTAATCTCCTACCTCATTTTAACCAGTGACCTATGAGGGAATTCCACTTGCTTCACACTTGGCCAGAACTTTTCTCTCTTCTTCATCATTTTAACTATTCTGGTAGGTTGGTTTTAATTTACATTTTCTTGATGACTAATAATGTTGGAAACATTTTTTTGGAAACATTTTTAAAAGTTAATTTTTCTCTGATTTTTTCTCAGCTTTTTATTGTGAAAAGTGTCACATAGAAAAAGGTGAAAGAATTACATAATGAATACTCATAAACCCAGAATCTAGAGTCAAACAATTATTAACCTTTTTTACTATATTTGCTTCTAATGAGTATATGATTGTCTGCCCCATTGTAAAGTAAGTTTCAATTGTAATGACACTTGGCTCATAATTACATCAGGAAATATCTCCTAAAAATAGGCATTTATTACACAACAATAAAATCATTATTACAACTACCAAAATTAATAATTTCTTTAAAATATTATCTAACAGTCTGTGACCAAATTTCCTTGTTTGCCCCATTTGTTCCAGAAGTATTTATAATCATCTTTTTAAAACTAGAAGTAAAGAAAGCTGACTTGCTGGACTTGATTGTAATAACCATTTAAGTAAAACCAGCCCCATCAGTGACACTGATTCTTTTTGAAGAGCCAAACTCTGTTCTAGTTGTCTATACAAAGGATGTTTATCTTTTGGAGACAAGATCATGCTAAGTCACTTAAGTTGCCCAGGCTGGGCCAGAACTTGAAATCATCCTAATTAAACCTCTCAGAGTTCTGAGTTTACAGATATGCCATCACACCCAGCTATAATGGAAATTTTTCAAAAGCACTCCAAAATTTTAATGGCTTAAAACAATGATTTTGTTTTATTTCATGTTTTCATGGATCACACAAATCTTGGCAGGGCATAGTAAAGTGATTATTATGTTTCACATTGTTTTAGTTATCTTTCTCTAATTGCTGAGACAAATGTTAAAAGAGAAAAGGTTTATTTAGCTCACCATGTGTGGAGGTTTCAGTCCATAATCAGCTGGCTCCATGGCAAGGTGGCATGGCAGAGGGAAGACACCAAAAGCAACAAGAGCAAGGCTCTTTCCCTTCCTTATATTGTATGTAGGTTACCCACCTTAGGGTAAGTGGAGCACTCACACACCCCAATCCCAGCACTAGACAATGAACCAATCACAAACTCTAGATGCAGCTGCCTTCAAAAAGCCTGCCCCCTATGACTGCATGAGACTTTGGGGGGACATCCAGACATAAACCTTAACATACATGACATTAGCCAAGGTCATTTGGTGGGATTCAGTTGTCAGCTGGACATGTGTGAAGGGGCCAGTATGGCTCCATTCTCATTTCTGATGCTTCTGTTGAGACAGCAGGAAGGCTGGGGTCAGCTGGGTCTGCCCATCAGACCATATCATTGTAGCCTTGCTATCAGGGCATCCTCTGAGTAGTCAATCTTCTTATATGATGGTTCAGATCTCTCAGAATTAATGTTTGGGTGAACAGGACAGGAGCCTCATAGCTTTTATGACTCAGCCTCAGAAGTCATATGGCATTACTTCCATCACATTTTATTGTTGATCCAGCCACAATGCCCAGTGAGAATCAAAGAGTTTTCAGCTGTGTTTTTAAACAACCATGGCCCACATTCTGGCCAGAAGTAATTTGCCTTTCTCCCACTTATGAAATATACACCATTCTCCAAGACTCCTTACTATGGTTTGGGTAAGTTTACCCTAAAGGCCCATGTATTGAGAGCTTCATCTCTAACTCTTAGCACTACTGGGAGGGAGAAGACTTTTAAGAGGCATTTCCTAGTGGGAAATCTTGGATCACTGGGGGAATTCTATTGAGGAGATAATGGAACCCAGCCATTTATTTCCTCTTTTTCTCTTTCCTGTTCTGGCCATAAGATGAGCAATTTTGTTTCACCATGTGTTACTATTATGATGTGCATCCACCACAGGCCCAGAACAACAGTGTCAACTGATGATTGACTAAAATCTCCAAAACTGTGATCCAAAATAAAACTCCTTTCTTTATAAGTTAATGTTCCCAGATACTTTTTTTTTTTTTTTTGGTGCCAGGGATCAAACTCACGACCTTGCGTTTGCCAAGCAGGCACTTACACCACTGAGCTAAACCCCCAGCCCTACTTTTCTTATAATAACACAATGCTAACACACTTCTCCAAAGTCTTATCCTATGAGATATTCTCTTTTCTGCCCTGGTCCCCCATAAAGCCCTTAGGAATCTTAGAAGCATCACTGTGTAGCTGAGAGGTACTATGAGACATGCCCTTAAAATTCTTAAAGAATTTTTGTGTAACTGAGAGGATAAAAAGCACGGACTTATGTCTTTCTAAGGCCAAGAACAAGGGTCTTACACTTATGTACCAGATTTCTTGAGACTATTTTATTAGCAGTTCCCTTAGAGAATCATATACATTCTTATTTTTCTGCTTGTTTTCCTCTTAGTGTCATTTAACTTTTTCCCAAATCCATCTCCCACCTCCATATTTCCTATAAAATTAGGTCTAGAAGCTTATTGGATTCAGGTTGACTATTTTTGGCAAGAATATTTTGTAGATGATTCAGCAAACATAGTGCATTATATCTCCAGTCTCATTGTGTAGGATTATCCTATTAATATGTTAGCTTTCATCACTTCCATATGGCAGTGAGTACCTGATCTTTCCTGTTACAAAATTACATTTTCCTCTTTATGACTAGCATGCAGTATGTGGGTAATAGTATGAAAAATATGAAATGCATGACAATTCATGTTACCTTTGAGTAGGGGTCATGCTAATCTTAGCACCCGTCTAATTTTACTCTGATCTAAGAAAGCAAGGCCTGGCCTGGCTCATGTCACATCTTGATCTGGGTCCTTCTCTGGCTCCGGGGATCTATTATGTAAGCTTAGGCTATCCCTGAACTATTTTAGTTGCGTTGGTAGTAGTTTTTGCCCATTCTTGGTTAAGGTGTGTTTGTCTTAGCTTCAGTTTTTATACCAATGTGATCCCATATGCATCCTAGCTTACAGGAATTTCTTATATTTCTGGTCTTCCCTTGACCCTCTTCACTACTTTCCTGTGTTTTTATGAGGTTTATGTTCATGTATAAAATAAAATATCCACAATGAGACAGATGTGTAGTTTAAGGATACTTCAAGCAGGAAGTATGAAGGTGGTGTGTGATTATGTTGAGAGATCTCCAGTAAACTTACCTTGGGAAAGGGCTAATGTAGGCTAATGGTGAAAAATTATCACATATATCAAAACCTCACATTGTACCCATGAGCATATATAATTTTTATTTGTCAATTAAAATAAACATAGTTTTACATAAAAAGTATCAGAAAATGAAGGCAAAATCAGATAACGAGGGCTTAGGCTGACATGCAAAACTTGGGATTGATCCCTCCACAAAGAAGATGAGGGCATAATTGGATGATTACATAATTGGACAACTGGATGATAAAAGAGATAGAATCACCAGAATTTGTTGCATACAGGGAAGTTCCTGAATTGGGTAGTGATTATGGTAAACAATCAGGGATAGCTGACCCCTGGTCCAGCTTTAGAGGTAGCCTCCATGGGATTATACTAATTTGTATGTTCCATGGCTCTTTTTCTTAATATGGGAATGCTTCACGAATTTACGTGTCATCCTTGTGCAGGGGCCATGGTAATCTTCTCTGTATTGTTCCAATTTTAGTAAATGTGTTGCCGAAGCAAGCACTATTGTTCCTAGTTCAGGAGTAACCATGTGATCTAAACTCTAAATCAGAGTGAATTTTTGAACTCTTGATAGGAATCCTGAGATCAATGTTCTCACTTCTCCTTGCCAAGAGCGGGACATTTGTAGACCTGACTGAATTGGCACCCATCCTATGATCCCAGAGGAATGAGTCACAGACTGGGGCTGACCATGCACAGACCAAAGCAGAGGTAGATCCCCAGTAGTACCCTTGGATCAACCAACCATGAAATCCTGGGCTCTCCTCTATGTAGCTTGGAAATCATTGTTTTATTTTAACCAGTTCTCTTGACACTTGGTATAAAGCTGTGGTAATCAGGTGGACAAGGAAGACAGTAATCAGAATACATAAGGCAAAAAGCTCATTTGGCAGGAGAAATGCTTTGCCCTGAACTTTCACAATCTCATATCTTACCTGGGGGGACTCTTCTTGATATTTGTGGATCTAATTTACATAAGTCCTGGTCATGCTCGTACTCTAAAATCCTCTTCAGGTGGCCCTTCCTCTAAAGCTTTTGTAAACCCTTCTTACATCCAGGTCAAAATCCACCATGCCTGTTGAGGTTCCGTAACCCTTCGGACACAGCTTCATCATTGCTTTTATCATCTCCTGTTGCTATGTCCTCCACTAAACTCATCACCATCTTCGAGCCCACAGCTGCAGCCCTAGACCATCTAGTGGGCACTGGAACATCTTGATGAGCAAATGACAGCTATCCTTGCTGATT
The DNA here is from genome assembly GCA_004027295.1 of Dolichotis patagonum. Lineage (NCBI taxonomy): Eukaryota > Metazoa > Chordata > Mammalia > Rodentia > Caviidae > Dolichotis > Dolichotis patagonum. The sequence continues at coordinate 85,714 of PVJX010004236.1, forward strand.
TTTCTTCAAAAATGAAACTGCTTGCCGCTCCACTCCCTTTGGATTGAGAAATGCTCTATCAGGCCACAGATTAAATTATACAATAATAAATAATTATATAAATTATATCTTTTCCCACTAAAAGATGAAAATGAATTTGGAACATAGAAAAAAGAAAATTTCATGGAACTTGGGGGACTGACCAAGAAAGCAATGAGCCATCTTTCCTGATAAGTGGTGTGAGCCTCATATGTGCCAGGGAGAGAATAAGTCAGTGTCTCCCATGAGCCTACTGGTGTGCCGGCTGAAAATCAAACGTCCCGTGTCCCCTACCCCCATTAGCAACTGGATGGTTTCAAGGTCAGCCACAGTTGATAGCAACTAAGGCACATAAAGCAACTAAATACTTGTGTTGTCTGGTTGATTATGCTGACCTGAGATCAGAGGTCTGAGCATCTCTTGGGAGGATGACAGTATGCAATATAGCAAATATGGGGGCTTTCCTTCTGTCTTCTCTTTGAAGACCAACATTGTTTTCACTGTTTTGCTTTGTTTTGATTAATTGTTTTGCTCTATTCAATATTATACTTTGACTGGTTTTACTGTGTTTTGTTTTGGGTTTGATTTTGCTATACCTGATTGAAGGGACAACTATTGTGAAGATAACAAGATATACTATGGTACCTGCTATTGTGATTCTGGTATCCTGCTCTGAAGTTCTGTACCAATTTCACTGCTTTGTCTTGATTGGCTTTGTTCTGTATCTTACTATCTTTAAAAAATAAAAAGGAAAATTTCAATTAACCCGTACCTCTGTTACAGTGATGCAATGGAGGTTCTTTGCTAAATTTTAAGGGTCACACACACGCGCACGCACACACACATACTCTCTCTCTCTCTCTCTCTCTCTCTCTCTCTCTGAATAAATAAGATGGATTTACAATGTCTGTTAGTGCTGCTGAAGACTGTGGGAAGAATCTAAAATTGGCACTACCCACATGTAAGGTCACATTATGCCCATCAGTTTATTTTGATCTCATGGAAGGCGTTCTGGAGCAAGGCTCAAGAAATAGCTTAACCAAAAGAACACTTCAATTATATAAAAATGAACTCAAATGATTTCAATCCACTAACATTACATAATAAGGTTTCAAACATAGTACTGTAATTTCATAATATAAAAAAGCCCTTAATACAGTAAGTTCATCTCATGTGATAAATTCTACCTGAGTTTTTTTCAGGAAAAATTTAAACTGGAGGTAACTTGTCACATTCAAGAATATTTAGTAACTTGCATTGGAAGGTGGACAGCATAGCCAAGCCTCAACTGATGAAGAAAACGAACGAATGATAATAGCTGCTTAACAAAATATTCATTGATGGCTTGCTACATTTGAAGTGCTGAGATGTACAAATGTATGAATAAGGACAATAAGAAGTGTATTTTTTTTCTGGTACCAGGAATCAAACTCATGACCTTGTGCTTGCCAGGTAGGTGCTGTGCCAGTGAGCTATATCCACAGCCTAGAAGTGCATTTCATGAGCCCTTACTTGGCTCAGATCCTGAGCTCAGTGTTCCATGCATACTGGCTAATTTGTCCCACCTTCAGCATGACTCTGAGCTATTATCATTATCAATATCTCTCACAGATGCCAAGGACATAGCTCAGTGTCACAGCACCTACCTGGTAAGCACAAGGTCCTCAGTTCGATTCCTGGTACCTACACACACAAAAATATATCACTTACAGAGATCAAAGCTTCCAAGAGTCAGCTCACCAGAGGCCACCAGGCCAATTAAAGTGATAGAAACTGGACTGCATCTAGGTCTGTTCAATTTTGGAAGTTACAGAGCAACTGAGGAGAAATGGCTGATAGAGATAATATTTCATAGTTGGAAAACTAAGCCAATTTAAAAGCATTCACTCTGTTTGCTTAAGTGTTCCATTCTTTTTCAGTTGATGGAAAGGTAAGTACAGTTGTATCAAAATTTCAACTAGTCTAAACTAGTGAGCTTTCACCATAACATTGAGGATTTAAACTCGTGGATTTAGACAATTTCATGTGATTTAGTCTGTTCCTTGGCAAACCATTTTTAATGACTTTAATTCAGGATTTCATTGCTACATTTTGTAATTGTTGTAATATCTACATACCACCCTGACTATTGTTTACTTAAAGTTCACTCATTGTTTTTATTTGGTGTGTTAAAGGAAATTTAATATCACTGCGATAAATAGCGAGCCACTAATTAATCCAACAAAAATTTATGAAACATTTAACATACACTATGAAGTATTTAGCACACTAAGCAGTAGACATGCAATAGTGGGGGCGTAGAAAATATCCCCATCCTCGTGGAGCTATTGCTCTGGTAGAGGAAACAGATGAAAAGTACAGTAGACATAAAATGTGTGGTACATTAGAGTGATTGGTGCTGAGGGGAAAAAAAAGAGGGCATCCTGGTCCATTTTGTCCTGCTGTAACAGAATATCACAGACCTAGTAGTTCATAAAGATCAGAAATTTACTCTCTCACAGTTCTGGAGACCAGGAAGTCCAAGGTCAAGGAACTGATGCGGACTCTTGTTTCAATCTTGCTTGTAAAAGGCAGGTCTGGAAAACTAGGTGAATCCTTCCTCCTCACAAGGTGGAAAACAGGAAAACAGAATCCACTCCTGAAAGACCTTTTTAGCCTTTCTTGAACCTTGACCTACACATGGCCCATTAGGCCCCACCTCCCAACCTATTATACCAGGTGTTAATTCTCCAACACACTACATTTGGGGACTCTATCAAAACACAGCAAAGGGCTATGAAGTGTGAGAGGGCAATAATTACAATTTTTAGATACGTAAGGCCTCCTTCAGACAGTAACTTTTGAGTACAAATCTGAAAAGGACTAGTGCTATAGAACTCTAAGAAAAAAAATCCAGAGAGTAGAACAGACAGTGCAAACCCTTGAGGAGTAAGTTTGCCTGGGGAGTAGAAGAAGAAAGATGGAGGTCATGGGCAGAAGCAAGGAAACTAGAAAGGCAGCTAAGGCAACAGTGCAAGCAAGAGAAGCTGGATTAGACTAGAGTAATGAGAAATGATCAGATTCTAACAGTACTGCGTAAACGTTGGGCACGGTGGCACACAGCTGTAATCCCAGCACTCAAGAGGCTGAGGCAAAAGGATTGCTGCGAGTTCCAGACCAGCCTGGACTACAAAGTGAGTTCAAGGTCAGCCTGAATTGCATGGTGAAACCCTGACTCAACAGACAAAAAATTAAATTAAATTAAATTAAATTAAATTAAATTAAATTAATGAATTAAATAAATAAATAAACTGCGCAGGTAGAGTTATGGAATATAAGGATAGGAAAGAGGATCATGGAAAACCCCAAAACTTTCATGTTGGAGTCCAACACATTTTTTTCTTTCACCCTCATCCCAAAGGCCCTCCTTTCCCCTCAGATTAGGGCTTCTGTCACTTGTATCACAACATCCCCCACTCAGTGAAGGAAAGTTAGCACTGGTATTCAGGAAGAGAGCACTTGCTTAGGCTTCATGAGGCCCTGGTTCAATCCCTAGCACTGCACAGACAAAAAACAAATTTAAAGCTTTAAACTATGAACTTGTTTGTGGTTTCGCATATCTAAAGCTGTGTGTGCTTCTAAAGTTGACTCCTGAGGGTAGGTGACAAAAGATAATGTAGTTCCTGTCCTTGTCATGAAAACACTTACTTTGTCTATGTTATAAAATGTTGCCATTCTATGATCGTGCAATCCTGAACTAATGGCATTGGAAATTAGTCTGTTTTTCAGGAATCTAGCAGATATCTATCAAAATACAGCACTGAAATTCTATATCGTAAATATATCAAATATACTCTGAATATTATTAGTATGCTGAAATTCTGTTTGGTTAATTCTGATACATTTGCTAGTTGGTTAGGGGTGAGGAACACAGCCTTCTTAGAGAAGAGAAGCATTTCTGGTTCTTAGGAGTTAAGCTATAGACAGATCCACACTTGTTAAACCATGGGCCACTTTGGTCAAATGCATAAATGCAGTTTAGCACCATAAACTCAAATTTTTACTAATTTCACCTTTCCTGGTATTCACTTATTAGTTCTAGGAGAGGAGAGATTAGATAGAGTAAAAATATAAAAAGGCAAAGGTTAGTTTTTTGATGAGCCAAAACATTAAATAAGAAAAACAAGGCCATCTAATTCTATTTCAAGTGCTGACCTTTTATTTTAATACTAACATAACACTGGTATTTGCAATCAGAACAAATAGCCTTTGTTAAAAAAATAGTGCCTTTCTTTGACATTGATAGTTCATTAAACATGTTTTGATTCCACATAAAAAGTAGCTTAGTTCACTCAAGAATAAATAACCTGTATTTCTTTCAATTAAACAAATTAGCATAGCCCCTGAACTGTACTACCATACATCCATTTCATCAGAGAAATTCTACATTATCACTATGGATTATGTGTGCTTTTATATTGGATTGCATAGCAAACTAAATGCTTAAAATATGCTGAAGAGGGATGGGGAAGCCCTATTGCTACTACTTCCAAGTGAATTCCTCCTAACTCTAAAGCTTTCAGAAGGGTTTCTTCACTGATTTGTAGATTTTCTGTCTAGTAGCTTCCACATACCGTGTTTCCCAGGCTGAATTCATCTTTTGCCTCATATGCCCCTCTTCTTGTGTACTGTGTGTATTGTGACATCTCCATTCATCTGGTCAACCAGGTTCACTTGAACCTTTAACCTCTATCTATCCTTTACTTCCTACATCCATTTAGTTGGCCAGTACTGCCACTGAAATCTTCCAAGCTGGTTTTTCAGCACCTAATACCTTCTTCCCCTCACTGCCAGCTTTATCTTCTTAAAGCTCAGATGTAAGTTGTTACTTGCTCAAAAACCTAGAATTCTATTTTCTTTTTTAAATTTTATTTTAAAGAGAATAAAACCAAACAGAATAAAGCCTATCAAAACAAAACAGTGAAATTAATACAGGACTTCAAAACAGGATGATAGGAAATCAACAATGGCTACCATAAAGCCTCTTGTTATCTTCAAAAATGTCTGCCCATACAATCAGACATAATAAAGTCAAACAAAACAGAACAGAATAAAGCCAATCAAAACATAACATTGTATAAAACAAAACAATAAAACAGAACAAAACAAAACAGTGAAAAGACTACTGGATTTCAAAAATAAGACAGAAGGAAATCCTCCATATTTGCCACATTTCATATTGTCATCCTCTCAATAGATGTTCAGACCACCTGCCTTAGGCCCACAAAGTCAATCAAGCAATGGAAGCATTAAGTTGTTTTTGCACCTCAGTTGCTAACAACTCAGTCTTTGTTCCTCCGAATCAGCCAACTGCCCATGGAGGAGGGGGATCCTGTCTCCCAGCCCACAGGAAGGGCAAATAGACCCCTTGTTTCTCCTCCTGGGGCTTGCATGGCTTCCACCAGATCATGGGAAGGGTGAATTGTATTACTCCCAGTTTTAAATTTGCTGTCAAACTGCTGTGTGACTTTGGGTAAATCACTTGATTCCTCTGGGCTTTAGTTTTCTCTTCTCCCATTTTCTATAGAATAGCCTAAACTCCATGAATAGTACCAAGGCTTTCCACCATTTGGCCAACTCCTTAAGGTATCTTGTTTTAATTCTATCCAAGACTTAATTCATAGAGGTGACTGAGTGATGACAGAAGGGCCAACACCAGGAAAAGAAGTTTTATTACTCGCAGTTCTCAAGAGAAAAGAGCATGACACACTACACAAAGCCACATAGGGAAGTGCCAGGGTCCATGCAGAGAACAGAAAGCAAAGGACAGCATGGCGTAGACTCTTTGTTATGATTTCCATGGGAAGGAATGGGGAGGCAAAGAGGCAAGCTTAAGACTTTATTGTTTAAATAACATCAGTGGGCTCTGGAGTAGAGGAGTACTGGAGCCTGGGTTGACTTACTACGGTGATTTAAGGGAGGAGAAATATTAATGTGGTTAGTGAATTAGATACAGGAAATGGTTCAGGATCTGGGATTGCTTCATCATGATTGTATGACAAAGACGTGTTAGCAGAGCCTAGTGTTTGCATCTCTATGAATTACCTAATGCTGAAGATACAAATCCTTTGTGCATCCCGAAGCTCCAAAATGTCAAAGCATCATAAAATACAGAAGGCAATGTCAGTGTTAGGGCTCAGGATGCTGGTTTGAGGCCAGACTTTTCCTCCTAAATTCAGCATCCCTCTTATGGTGCAAAGAAAGCCCAAAGTGTGCCTATTTGAGGATTCAAGTGTAGATAAGTAGAATATTGCATAGAGTTTTGTGGATAATATTTGACCCGAAAATCAACTCAGTAATAGGGGCATCTTCTTAATCAAGACTGCCTTATACTAAAATAAGCTACATAAATTTCTAATTTGAAATACAGCTGGACAAGAGCAATTTGTGCCTCAGCACCAATGTAATGTGGGTGGCCGATTGTAGCTATAACTGTGATGTCACGAAAGAGACATTGTCAACATGGAAGAACTGGGTGGAAGAGATTTTTATTCAGGCTTGGAGTCGATGGTACATAATGCACTCATTTGAAATCTCCAAATGTGTTGTAAAACACTTTCAATTTCATATAAACATTTAAAGGATCGTATGAATATAATCTGGTATAAATGACGCTGCAGCCCAAAGAGCGGTCCAACCTCCAGGTAAGATTCTCACCCGAGGCTGCAGGAAGAGAGAGGGGAACTTCCGGCGGACGCACCCAGCCCAGCTTTCTACAGACCTTGTTGATTGCTTCTGTCTGGCCAGTGGCGGGCTCACTCCGATCGACTGCTCGGGTCTGGCCTGTCCCAGAGCGCGGGAAAATGAGTTTCCGCTCGGCTGGGCGGCCTCAGCTCGCTCCTAGACTCTGAGGATCCTGCTCAGCCTCGCACTCCTTCAGGTTCCACTCAAATCACACGCAAGGAGGCAGAGGAGCTCGGCTCGCCTCCATGTCCGAGGCTTATTTCCGGGTCGAGTCGGGCGCGCTGGGACCTGAGGAGAACTTTCTCTCCTTGGACGACATCTTGATGTCCCACGAGAAGCTGCCAGTGCGCACGGAGACGCCCATGCCGCGCCTGGGCACCTTCTTCCCGGAGTGGGGCGCGGGCGCCGGGCCGGACCAATCGCTGCCGCAGGTGGGCCTCGGCCTCGCGGGTTTGGGGTTCGGGGGGCGGCATCCCGCAGGCCGTGACCTGATCGGGCTCCCTGCAACACAGGTTTCATTGGTGAAACCGCTAATTCGTCGCTGTCTACCGTCTTCCCCCTTCCCGTGTTGGGACGGGAGCCGGCTCAGCCGAATACCTCAGGATCGGGGTTCTCTTCGCGTTTGCCTTAAGCTGGCGTTGAGTTCTGTCCGCGCACCCAGCGTTAGCGCTGGGAACTGCAAATTGCCATATCTGTCCCGGCGCAGCGTTGACATTCGTGCCCTCGCGGGTGGCGTGGGGGCGAAAGCTTCACCGCCTTTGACCGGCTGAATTCTTCCACAGCCCCGTAAGCAGGTATTGTAAACCTGACAGAAAGGTTGGATACCTTGGCCAGCGTCCCATGGTAAACGGTGAACTGGGATTCGAACGAAGGGCAATGTGGCTTCAAATACAAGTTTGTTCCAGGACCATGGCTTTGATTTGACCCTTATTTACTGGCTGATATTTGTTAGTTTCTCCACTGTAAAATTAACCTTTGTTATGCCTCTTCGTGTGGTGCACTTCGGAAGGAAAGCTTACGCACTGCCACACTAAAGGAGCAGGAAGTCATGATGCTCTGCATCTTGGAGGGCAAAGTGGCTACACGAAAATCTGGAATAATTGTGCATAGGAACGCTTTATTTGCTTTTTAAATTTTATTTCGCTTTTAGTTTAATAGACATACTTGCAGTACATAATGATTACATTCATCATGGAGAGGTATATAACACAGCTTCTTTTTTGCCCCCTTCTCTCGCCACTCTTCCTTCATCCTTTGGTCCCCTCCCTTTTGCAAAAGTGCATGCAAAATTTTTTATGACATTTAATTTCATTCTTAAATATACGATCATTTGTATTTTCTATTGTCAAATGTTGGTCTGTGGGGGATGTTCTAGAAAGTTGACCATTTTATCAAAGTTTTCAAATGTATTGGTATAACGTTGTTCAAAATATCCCTTTATAGATGGGGATTTAGCTCAGCGGCATAAGCGCCTGCCGGCTAAGAGGAAGGTCGTGAGTTCAATCCCTGGTACCCCCCCCCAAATTCCTTTATGATCTTTTTCATGTATTATACTAGTACCCTGATTTTTATTTTATTTTATTTTGTGTGTGTGTGTGTGTGTGTGTGTGTGTGTGTGTACCGGGAATCAAACTCAGGACCTTGTGCTTGCCAGGCAGTCACTGCACCCTGAGCTGTATCCCCCGCCCGTGGTTTTTTATTTTTGACACTGATAAATTCTGCTCTTTCTTCATTAGTTTTGCTAAGAGTTTGTCAATTTTATTGTTTTCTTGAAAGAACTAATTTAGGGTTCTGCCCATATTCTCTTTTGTATCTTTGTTTTCTAGGTCCTTAAGTTCTTAATTAGTGGGTTCATTCTGCATTCTTTGGATTTTACTCTCTGTCGTGTTTCCTCCACATTTTTAAGGTGGATATCAAGCTTATAGGATTTTCTACCCGTACATTCTAAATACAACTTTAATTGCATTTTCCAAGTTTTGACTCGTATTTTTCATTATTAGTGAGCTCAGTATTTTCTCATTGCCATTCTAATTTTTCCTTGATCCACGGGTTGTGATTTAGAAGACTGGTGCTTCATTCCACACAGTTTGGGACTCTGCTGTTTATCTTTTTTGTTCTTGATTCTAGTTTAATCCTACTGTGGCCACAAATAGTCTGAATGGTTTCAGTTTTCTGAAAGTTGGTAAGATTTACTTTATGCTTCTGTATAAGATCGATTTAATCTTTCTGTATACACTTAGAAAGATGCATTTTGTGGGCTCATGGTGTGCAATGAAGTATGACAGTACAGGGGCTGGAATTTAGCTCAGCAGCATAAGCGCCTGCCTAGCAAGCACGAGGTCCTGAGTTCAGTGCGCGGTACCAAAAAAAAAAAAAAAGTGTGTCAGTATATGTAAGCCAGGTCAAGTTTGCTTTTGTTGAGATTTTCTGTGTTCTGATTGATTTTTTTTTTTTACTACTTTCTACTTAAAGTCTTCCACTATAATTAAAGATTCGTCTGTTTCTCCTTTTACTTCTGTCAGTGTAATAACATTTATATTTTCCTTGTGGATATAATAACCATCTTAGTATCAAATGTCTGGTGATGTTTCTTCCTTTTGACTAGTGTTTGCATGACACTTTTTCTATCCTATTTTTAATGTTTCTATGTCTTTCTATTTAAGATATGTCTCTTTTAAACAGCATATAGTTGTTTTTCAGTTAAAATTTTTTTTTTTTTTTTTTTTTGGTACTGGGGATTGAACTCATGACCTTGCACTTGCCAGGCAAGTGCTGTGCTGCTGAGCTATGTCCCTGGCCCCTAGTTGGACAATTTTTAATCCGTGTATTTAATGCACTTACATTTAATTATTCACACGCTTCTGTTTATTTTCTTTGTTTCTCATCTGTTTCAGATTTCTTTTTTCTTTCCTTTGTTGACTCCTTTTGGATTAATCAAGTTTATTGCCTATTTACCTTTCCATTAACTTACTTATATATTCTATTAATTTAGTGACTACATCAACTATTACATAATATTTTTTATTAATAAGAATGTTACCCAAATTAGTACTTCACAGACAATTTCAGGATCATGGAACACTTTAGCTCCGTTCTTACTCTCCTACATTATTTTCATATGGTCTAATTTGACTCATTTAAAACACTATAAAACATTGTTATTATTCTATTTGTCCATTTATTTACTCTTCGCATTATGCTTTTTTCTTCTTGCATTTCCATATTTCTTTCTGGAATCATTTTCACTTTCCTTTCAGAATTTCCTTACGCAGGGTCTTCTGGTGATATGTTGTCAATTTCTGTCTGTGACAGAGGTCCCCAAGACCACCCTCACATTTGATGATTCACTAAGAGGACTCACAGGACTCAGCACAGGGTGGGACTCATGGTTAGGGCTTATTACAGCAACAGAATACAAAGCAGAATCAGCCAAGGAAAAGGATATACCAGATGAAGTCTGGAGAAGACCAGGCACATAGCATAAGCCTCCTTGAATCTGGCAGAGATGCCTGTTAAAAGACTCAGTGCCCCAGATTTTATTGGGAAAGTACTCTCTGCCCAGCCCATAAAAGTAAATGTTCATATATATCACATTGTTTCTACAAACAGTTTAGGCACAATGAAATGCTGTCATCACTGATGAGACTGGTGGGAACCCTCCCAAAATCCAATTTCCAGATGCCAGCTGAGACTACTCTCTCTCTCTCTGAAAATGCCTTTGTTTCACCTCTCCTTTTTAAAATCCAGAATGTATTTATTAGGATGGCTCCTGCCCATCTTGATTGAGAGTATTGCTAGAGTTCCTTCCTTCAGTAAGCCTTGCTTTTCTTCCTGTAGGTAGGCAGAGGACAGTGGAGCAGCCACCACGCAAAACTACTATTTGTGCATGGCTAACAACCATGGGGAAATGTGGGTATTCCACATCCACGAAGTATGAACTGGGGCTCTGCACCAGGTACTTCTTGTTTTCTCTTCTCTTCTGGAGAGAGGTGAAGGAGATCCTTTGCAAGAGACGTTATCGTGGGGAGGGCATCACTATTGGAAAGTTCACTTCTGATTTTTTTTTTTTTTTTTTTTTGAGACAGAGTCTTGTTGTGTAGTTCAGCCTGGACTTGAACTCACTACATAGCCCAGGCTGACCTCAAACTCATGGCAGTCCTCTTGCCTCAGCCTCTCAAGTAGTGGGATTACAGATGTGTGCCACCATGCCTGGCTCACTTTTGCTTTTAAATGGTATTTGGCATCACATTAGCAGTTATTTCACATTATGTTTTTCATTGGCAGTTGCATCTTTTAGCTCTTTTTTTTTAAATGTTACCTCACTTCTTGTAGAGAGGCCACACTGACTGCATTTTGTCCTGGACATATCCAATCCACAACGTTTTTGGAAAAAGTGCAGGCCTTGAAACATTACCCCCACCCCAAGGTAAAAACATGAGGTCCTATAAGGACAAGAAGCAAACAAGTTATATAATCTAATCATGCGCAATTTGAGTTCGTTCTTTATTTCAATAAAAACTGCTTGTTTAGGCTGGACAACCCTTATTTCTCTTTGCAGAACCCCAACAACTGCTCTTGTTTTTGTTTTTGTTTTTTTTTTTTTTAATTCTGTAGCTTCTGTTGAGAATTCAGCTACAAACTCTCTTAACCATTCTTTTTTTTTTTTTTTTTTTTGGAAAATTTTTTTTTATTTAAAAGAGAATAAAACAAAAGGGGGCAGTACAGAGCAGATCAGAACAGGACAACATAGGCAACACAGTACTTTACATTAAGTCAACTGGACATCAACAGTATCTAACACCATATCTCTTACTCTGCTATAGTTGAGCATAGTTTCAATTACAATAATATCAAACATAACACAATAGTATAAAGC
>PVJX010004237.1:0-21763 GCA_004027295.1 Dolichotis patagonum
CTTTATGGTAAGCATGAGGCCCCATCTCATAGCTTCGAAGTCTTTCAAAGTTTTAAATCATCAGTTGGAATGGTGTTATCCTGTTTTGTTTGACTATATCATACGTGATGATATGAACAGCTGTTTTGAAGAAAACATTATGACAGCTATTGCTGATTTAATGTTATCCTTCTTAGAAGTCCTACCATGCTTTTTTTTGGTTCTTTTATCATTGGTTCTATCTACCACATTGTGTCTCATTGGAATTTGAATATGTGTGATAGTTCAAACAAATTTTTTTCTTTTTTATCAAAAATGAGATATTATAATACCCATTGATCATTTTCTGTTACTCGGTTCAGAAAGCCCTGGAATTCTTTCACTATATGCATGGCTTTATACTATTGTGTTATGTTTGATATTATTGTAATTGAAAGTATGCTCAACTATAGCAGAGTAAGAGATATGGTGTTAGATACTGTTGATGTCCAGTTGACTTAATGTAAAGTACTGTGTTGCCTATGTTATCCTCTTCTGATCTGCTGTGTACTGCCCCCTTTTGTTTTATTCTCTTTTAAATAAAAAAAAAAAGAAATGGCTGGTCACTGTGATATATAACTGGTTCCTATGATGCACTATAATCAAATTCCCAATTGACGAGCCAGTCTGTCTCTGTACTTCCTGCCTGATTATCCCATAAAAGCCCTAGACCAGTAGATATCAGGACCTGATATTCTGGAAATAATCCTGACCAGTGCCTGTTGATGTTAACAAATCTGCCTCCAAATCCTGTCATTTAGGTGTTTCTACTTGTCATTGCAATATGTATGTGTATAAATGTTAGGAAGAAAGATTACTCATACTCTATTGTTGTCCAAAAATAATTTGGCTATTCTAGGGCCTTTGACTTTCTATATGAATTTTATTTTATTTATTTATTTTATTTAAAGATAAGAAAGAAAAAAAACCAAAACAAAACAGAATAAAGGGTAGCAACAATACAGAATTCCAAGGAAAAAAGGAAAAGAACAACAAAAAAACCTAAGAGATTATTACTTGACAAATTACATACTGACTTCTTGGAAATAGTTGTTCAAATTATAAAGTTAAAATGTGTAAAGTAGACATTCAAACAGTGAGTCTGTTAAAGGTTGTGTTCCACGATCTGACAAAAAAACCCCACCAATATGGTCATCCATCTTACCCACTCAAATATACATGCAATTATGTCAAAAGGGTAAAATTAAATACAACAAAACAGAACAAAGTGGATCACAAGAAAGCAATGTAAGGAACATAAATTCCAAAACTAGACAATTGGAGATATTCACTCTCTATTGTACTGACTCTTGTTTTCTTCCAAATAGTTGTCCATATTGTCACATACAGGGAATTCACATGAAACAACATAGTATGGAATTGATCTGAGCAGGACAAAGAGGGTGTTTCAGGTCTTCAGGACCAGACAATAGGGAAGCCGAGAATGGCTGTCATAGTGTCTCTCATTCTCCTCAAAACAGCTGTCCATACCTTCATGTGTGTTGAACTTAAACAGAACAAAACAAGCTAAAATCACTTTGAACAAAGAATAATTTTTCTGGATTACACATCATGACACTATGGAATCAGCATTGGGTACTGTAGTGTCTCTTTTTCTTCAAAGTAGTTGTTCATTTCAACATGTGTTATATAGTTGGTTCTTGTAAACTGTTTATAAGCTCTACACATGCATGAGCCTCTATGTGTATATCTATCCTTTCTGTATTAGAGGGAAAAACAAAACAAAGTGAGATAAAACAAAACAATTCCTAGAAAAGCATGAAGCAAAAAGTCATATATAACCACAATACAAGGTGATCTACAATGGTTACCATGATGTCTCAGCAGTATATAACAACATTAATAAAAACAAAGCATTGGAGACATTATAAGACTTCAAAAGCAAGTAATAATCAAACCAGAGTGGGTATCTTAATGAATCTTGTTGTCTTCAGTGTAGTTGCCTATACTCTTAGACTTGATGCTATCTATCATAACAGATTTAAATAAAATCAGTCAATATAAAGTAGCAATCTAACAACCCAGATTCAAATAAGATCAGTCATAATAAGACAATATAAGTTATAAAGGGCTTCAGATTAAGTTGATAGGAAATTAGGGATGATTACCATAAGATGTCCTCTTATTTTGGGGATAGCATGTCCTCAAGTCTAGTGTAAGTAGACAAACTGGAACAGCACGTAATCCATCCAAGCAGAGTGATGAGAATAATGTAAATTTTAAATCTTGTTACCCAATTAACAATATACTCTGCCTTCCTTTTTTAGACAATTCCTCCCCTTTCACTCCCATAGGGTGCACTGCTTGTTTTGGGTCCCACTGCCTTCCTATATAGAGCATCTCAGTGGATCCTATCTCCTGATCTACTCTGCCTGTGTTTCTCTCTGTTCATATTTCAAGGCCATCTATACTAGAGATTACAGCCAATCTTCTCTGCCTTATTTCTGCTATTCTGTTTTTCTGCCATTGGCTGTCTATTTTTCTGTTCCACTCCACTGTCTGCCCCGTTCACTGAGGCCTCTCTGCCATTGTTCCTGAAATGCTCGTATTCTTGTTCTCTCTCTCTCTAAAATGGCCTTCAATATTTTTTGTAGGGTTGGATTGGTGGTCACAAATTCTCCCAGTTCCTCTTTGTCATGGAAGCATCTTGTTTCTCCATTAATTTCTAGAGAGAGTTTTGCAGGATACATCAGTCTGGGCTGGAGGTTGCTCTCCTTCAGGGCTTGAATTACGTCACTCCAAGCTCTTCTTGACCTGATGGTCTGTGCCGAGAAGTCTGCCGTGATAAAGGGTTTTCCTTTATAGGTGATCTGTTGGCTTTTAATATTATGTTCTTAGATTGAATTTCTGGGATCTTGATTATTATGTGTCTAGGTGTAGCTCTGTTTTGGTTGTAGGTGGCTGGAGTTCTGTATGCTTCATACATCTGCATAAATGAAATGATCCTTTTTCTATGCTTGGGAAATTTTCCTTAATGATTTCTGTGAATAGCCTTTGCAATTCCTGTGTTTTGACTCCTGCTTCTTCATTCACATGCTTTATTCTTAAGTTATAGATCCTCTTGTCATCCTCTAGCCTTCCAATTGCTACTGCCTGCTCCCTTGTTATTTTTAAGAGCTCTTCCCTTTCATGATCACACATTGCAAGCCTGTGTTTAATTTTTGATAGTCTATCTTTGGTTTTTTTCAAGCAGTTTTGCCAGCTTTCTATGGAGTGTTTAGTTTCCTGATAATCTCTTTGAATTTGCTTCATAAATTCTAGGTTTTTCTTGTTTTCTTCATTAAACATTTCTCTCCTTTTGTGTTTCTCCATTCTTCTGTCTGTGTCTTCTTGAGAGGTGCCCAGCCTTTCTCTTATTAATCTACTTATCTCTTGTTTAATTTGAATTAATATTTCAGTTTTGATCCCGCTTACGAGGTCCTGAAGATATCTCTTTATGTCTGCTACCGCTGTGTTTTATGTTGCATGTTTGCTGTCCTCAATGTCTTTTGTATTTACCTCTCCTGGATCAGTGTTCTCAGGGTTGGGGGCTGGAGGTTTTTTCTTATTTCTCCCTCTCGTCATGTTTTTGGTTCCTTCCATACAAGTGTACATTGTAATTCCCAGCCCCTTTGTTTGTTGGTTAAGGCTCCTCTGGAGCACGCAGGCTAGGGGTTTCTGCCCTCTGCCGGCCACTATCAGAGAGTGAAGTTCAAGCAAGCACAGTGTCGCTGGCTTCTCTCCTCCAGGGCAGTCAACCTTTGCGGGCCTTCACTGCGTCAGTGTGCGGCTGTGCTCAGGGAATTAGTTTGTAGCAACCCACTGGGTCCCGGCCAGGGGCACGGCCCAATCCAAGCAGATTCCACCAATCTGCTCAGTGAAGGGAGCAACCAACTGAAGTCACTTCCTTATGGAGTTAAGGCTGTCCTGCCCAAATCCAACATGTCTTCCAGTCAGTTTCCCCTTTCCCGTGGGAGGGTCTTATTCCCATCACTCAGTTTGTGTTGGTGTTGGTCCCTGAGAACTGCTGGGCTCCCAGACCTCCAACTTCAGCATGGCTGCGGTGAAAATTAACGGTGCCTCTGGGTGGGTCGTGTGCAGGGCTGGGTCCAGGGGAGCTGCACACAGGGATGTGCAGCACCACGATCCGGCCGCTCAGGCCAGTTGCATAGGCGCAGTTCAGTTGGTCAGGTCACTCTCGAGCAGGAATTCAGGCAGCTCGAGGAGGGCGCCATGCTTGCTGATCTTAGCTTCACTAATGGTATCCCCGGTACCTCATATTTGAGTGTTTTTTTTAAACTTTAGTTTCTTCCTGGGTTGAGTGAGTCCATCTCTCTCTGTTTGGGTCTCTCCAGGGTGTTAAATTCTGTCTCTCTCAGAGAGGATCTCTCTCCTGCTACCTACCGGTCCGCCATCTTTGGAAACTCTCTCTATATGAATTTTAGAATAAGCTAGTCTGTGTCTACATAAAAACTTGGTGAAATTTTAATAGAAATTACACTAATCACCAGTCCAATTAATTAAAATACAAAATGACCAAAAATTGCTTTTAAAAATATATGTTTGTTAATTTTATAAGATAATATAACAGGAAATATAAAAATTACAATTTTATCGAAGTTATTCAATATAAGAATCGACTGGTTGAAATGACACCTGCCTAAGAGATGGTACATAAACAAACTCACTGTTCAAGGATGCTCAGGGTAAACTGTTAAGTGGTTAATATGAAGAATTTTGGGGAGAAATGTTTAACAAAAGCAGTTCTGAAATCTGACCCTGCTAAAGGTTTCTTACATGGGTTATAATATATATTTATATATTTTAGGTCTTTTCTGGTTGCTGGGAAGAAGCTCCATGTGGAAAAACTGGGCAGCTCTAGGTGGTGCATGGTTTGCTAGTGAACTGTGTTCTATCCAGCATCCTAGACTCTGAGCAGACTCAGTGCTTTCAATTGGCTCCTTCAGGGCTCACCATAGCTTCCTGGATTAATTTGATGTCTTTAGGAAAACAAAAGAGAGCTGTCTTACGAGAAACAAATTATGCTTCTAGAGTCTGAGATCTAAATGTTTCCTTTAGTGAAACTGATCCTCATCTCTACTTTGCCAGAAAAGGAAGATCTAATGGACTTAGGGGATGTTGAAAACACACCTCTTCCCATCAAGAATAGTTCTGGGGGCCAGAAAGAGGTGGTGATGTTTCAGTGAAGGATGATTTTATCTAAAGCTTCCATGCTTACTTTTGCCCCTCCCCCCGGCCCTCACCTGAGTTCTTCAGTTTCTACAGCAGGGAACCAGCGCTAAATGCTGGATCCTCCTCTTCCTTCATCTTCACTGTCACTGCTACCACTTCCCTTTAGTTACACCCTCTTAGTTCTGCAATCTATCTTATTTGTAGTCAATGACCCAGATATTTGGCATGTTAACCTTCATTGTGCTTAATGGCAGATGAAGTAAATCTAATTCCTCCTTTGTTTTCACTCAAAAGTTGACCTCAAACTAATTTAAAAGAATCTTTGAATTCTTCTTTGGTCAGTTTTGATTACTTGTTCCCCTTTATGTTTTAACTTATGTTGACTTTTATGCTGGGTGTCACATCTAGATAGCTGTGAATAAGGTAAGGAAACATTTGATAGATGGGGTTCCTTACCTGGAACGTGTCCTCAGCATGCAGAAATCTTGACAACTAATGGTAATTTTGTGCACCTGATTTTTAGAGGCAAAAATCAAAAGATTTATATTCCACCAAACAGTTAACTGGATGTGTTAAATATATGCTTTAGTTTGAATTTATCCTCCAAAAAGCTTGTATTGGGCTGGGCATGTTGGTGCATGCCTGTAATTCCAGCATTCAGGAGGCTGAGGCAGGATTGCTATGAGTTTGAGATCCAGCCTAGGCTACAAAGTGAGCTAAAGGCCAGCCTGAACTGCATAGTGAGATCCTGTCTCAAAAAGACCAGGAAAAAAAAAAGGGCTGGTATGTTGGCCACTTAATCTCAGATGCAGAAGTATTAGGAGGTAGGATTTAAGGAGATAATGCCACTTCCCAATGCCATTAGTGCAGGTGTGGATTCATTATTAAGGAGATGGAGGTCTTTATAAAAGGATGAGTTTGTTTCCTCCATTCTGTTTCTCCCTCTCCTTGCCCAGTAGCTTACAAGAAGGCTTCTGACAGAGACAGCCCCCTTGACTTTGGATTTCTGAGCCTCCAGAACCATGAACCAATAAATTTCTGTTTGTTATAAATTACCCCTGGTCTGTGGTATTCCGTTATTGCAGCACAAAAGGACTAAGACAGAACGATATCTAAACAATAAGCTTCAAGTTGTATCTGGTGTGTTTTAACTTCCAGTGTCTCCATATTAGGAAATTTGTGAAACCCTGAGATCTGACTAAGGAAATGACCTTATCCTAGCTTAAAGAAGACCTCTTCCCCAGCCTCTCCACCGTTATCTTTATTGTAAACCCATCTTCTCATATATCCCCTACCATGTTACATTGGAGTGGTCCTATTTAATGCAGACTGTAGCTTGACATGGTCATAGTCTGTTGTTTCCCTGGCCCTCATCAACAATTTACCCTCAGTGAGAAGCCCCTTTGGGGCTTGACGGCTGGAACCCAAAATAAGGATGGAGTGTTGTTGAGCTACCTAGCAGCCAGGTCTGCACTGTGTACCCCCTTCTTGGACCATGACAGCACACATTCACCTTTCTTGGGGGTGAAGAAACCAGAGGGAAGGGTCACATATGAGACTAAGGCATTCTTCATCTGGTTTTTTTTTTTTTTTTTTTTTTTTTTGCCTAAATTCAGTCCTAAAACGAAGGTAAAAATCACCGCCAGCCCTGTTTCCATCTCTACCAGACACCTCTCCTAGATTGGCCACCTGTCTGCCATTGCCCAAGGAAGAAGGAATCTCACTTGGTATGCACAGAGGAGGTCTGGGGCTCCCAGTTGCATTACTCTGTCTTTCCTCAGTCCCACTCCTCACCAACTAATTGCAGAACTTTTGCAGTTCTTGATAATGATGGGGCTTGAGTTGTTTAGTGCTTACTCTCTGCAAAACCTGACCCCAGATGCTCTTTGAGGATGGCAGTCTCACTGAGGTCTGCATGGACGTTGTAGGCTGCAGGAGTGAAAGTGGTTTTGAAGTCCCTGACTTTTTGAGAGGAAATGTGAAATTTTTAGATTAAACCTAAAACCTTCCCCAGAACAGTTATCGCTGATGCTTCCTGTTTACAACAACACCCCTCCAACCGCTGATGGATCTGGGTTTGGCCCTTAGAAACACTTTGAGGCTCACAGAGGAGTGGGGTGGAGGAGTAGGGTGGGGGTTACATTAGGCTTGCTCCCTCTGTAGATCACTTCCTATAAATTCCTTTCTGCTTCTTTGCTCTTGGTTGTACAGAGCTGCCACTGAGCTCTTTACAGACCTGTGTGTGCTCAGCATATCCTGTGCCCTCTCTAATTGCCTCTTCTTTACAAACCCACCCTGTTCAAGCTTTGCTGTCTATATTTACTGCTGTCTGATCAGCTGCTAATTTGCTTTCAATCAGTGCCAGATTGTGTCCCTCTGATTTGTATCTCTGTTTTCATTTAGTGAACAAGTTATTGCCTTCCTCTTTACTAATCATTTCAAATATTAGTTGCCACATTCTGCTGATTAATAGTTCTTTAAATATGAAGCTATAAGCTAGCAGTTCAAGAGAACATTTGTCCAGGGCTGTCTAGGTAAGTGTCATACTGTGAGGCATTCTAGATACCTAGGACTTGGGATGGGGGTCTAGCTCTGTGGTAGAGCACTTACCTACCATGTATGTGGCCTTTAGTTTGAGCCCCAGCATTGGAGGTGAACAGACAAACAACAGAAAACCAATGACTGGGACTTGAGTGGGGTCTTTTATGTCAGTTTTATGCCCAGTATTCTAAATTCTTCAATTGACAATGTCAAATCTAGATTTCTAGATGCTTTCTGTACTTAATTGCATCCAGGAACATATTTCTTTGGAGTTCCTGTGGAATGACTGGGTAGGCAGGGCCATAGGGATCTGCCAGTGCTTACCTCTGTGATCCCAGGCATACCGTGATAAAGATGCTGCCTGGTGTTGGGGCCCAGAAAGTGCTACCCCAAAGTAGAGGCCTCAGAAGAAAAGTTTCTCCATGGCCTTCTCCAGTCCTCTTGTCTCCTTCTTTGCCCACCACAGAAACTAGAATTCCTCATCCCCAAGGCAGGTCACAGAACCAGAACCCCGTTCCCACAAAGCCAACATAAAGCCTAAAAAAGTTGTTCTTACCTTACCCCTTTTTGTCTTGCAGTTAGCTATAAAGAACTTCTCTGATCTATTCTGTTTGAGAGTAGATCAAAAGACTCCCTTTTTAGAAGGGGTTATGCTCCACGCTTGGAAGGAATGAATCCTCCAGAGGGAGGGCAACAAGCTGAACAGACATGCCTTGATGTATTTCCCCTCAGTCATTCCTGGGAGATCATTCCCTTTTTGTCCAATTACATTTGTTCACAATTGTGCATGCTTCATCCTAGGCATAAAAATGCATGGTTTCCCTGGATGTTGGGCTCTGCACTCTGAGGACTCCCGTGTCACATAAAATCATCATCAAATTAATTTGCTACAGTTTTCCCTTGTTAACCTCTCTTAAAACATCATTTTTGATATCCTAAACAGGAGTGTTGGCTGTGACCCTGTAATACGGGCAGGAAAGGAATCATCCCCTTTTCTTCTCCTGTACTGTTACAATCTGACACACTGCAGGCCAAGAACAGTAATAGATTATTTTTGTGGCTTGTGAAGTGGGTTGAATAGTGCAGAGGAGAAGCTGAGGAAATGCAGCAGGCAAGGGGAGAGTCGGAGACTGGATAAGACCCATGGCTGAAGGCCAGCTGAGGCTCATCATACAGACTGTCTTCTTACACATGTCGTAAAATGCTTCTGTGGACAGGGGCCATGTTGTTAAATGTGACTCTCCTGGTAATACCTCATTTTTGAAAAGAATTTTCTTTCTCCGCAGAAAAAATTTTTCTACTGGGACAGGATTAGCCTGAGGAACTCTTGACACTACTCACCCCTCTTAACTGCTTGCTCCTAACAGGAAGCTCCACACCCTCTGTGGCTTTGGGGCTTGAAGAACTCTTCATGCTCAACCTTCAAGACTTCCTTCCTGTGTCTGGCTGTTTTCCAAGGGTACTCTAGAATTTCTCTAAAGGAGGGCTTGATGTGGCCACGGAATTGAAGCAGGTGGGCGGAGTTCTGTTAGGCAGTCTGGTTCAGAGCTGCCTGGTAGGGCAGGCAAACACTTTTCCTTTGTGAGAAAGGTGGGATAAAGACCTGACTCCTGGAGGCCAACTGCTGGAGTACTAGCCCTAGCTGTCTCAATCAGCTGAGTGAATCCAGACTGTTTTTGACTGTGTACCCATACACAAACCTAGGATAAAGACATTAGGAGTCTTACTGACTATTCAGTGTTAGAACTGTGCTTAGTACATAGTGCATATTAATATGTTAATTTTAATTTTAAGTTCTTTGAGATGGGCTAGGAGCTCTGTTAGCTTTCTATCACTATGACAGAATACTTGAGAACATCAGTTTAAAGAAAGAAAGGTATAGCTGGTTGTGGTGGTCCATGCCTGTAATCCCAGCACTTGGGAGGATGAGGCAGGAGGATTGCTATGAGTTTGAAGCCCGCCTAGGCTCCATAGTGAGTTCAAGGTCAACCGAAACTATATAGTTATAAAGACACTGTCTTAAGAAAAAGAAAAAGAAAAAAGAAAATAAAAGATTCATTTTGGCTCTCAGTTTCAGTTTTCAGTCTGTGTTGTCTGGCTTCATTGTTTCTGGGCCCATTATACAGCAGAGGATTATGGCAGGGACTAGGTGATAGAAAAAGCCTATCACTGCTTTCCAGTTAGGAAACTGGAGTGAGAGAGCCAGAACGAGACCAAGGACAAAAATGCAAAACCTTGAGAGCCACATCATTCTTGATGTGCTAAGCCAAGAATTGAGCAAGGCACCAAGCATAGCAGTAGGATTAGTGATTTATTTGAAAAAGAAAAGACAAGATACACTCTACAGGGTGGGAATGGGCCAGTGAGAATTGCTCAAGGCATCAAGGGGCTTGGTCTAGAGGGTTTTAAGCCTTAGGATTTGGTTTGGGATTGAGGCAGTGGTGTTTTTGACCTTTTATAATCCTTGGAGGAGCTGTCCTGGCAGCGAAAATCCACAGAGTGCTCAAATCTGCAGTCAATGACATAGTAAGTAGGTCTGTCCAGGTTTGCAGAAGGCTGATGAGCACATGCCGGGGGACTTGTGTATGAGCTAAGTTACCTGGTTACCTTTTCCCATTGTGATTAGACTTGGACATCTTTGTTCTGTGCTGATGTTTAATTCAGAAGGTGAATCTAGTTCCAGAAAGTAGACCCAAACTGTGCCCTCCCTTCTCAGCAGACAGGCAGGCCCTCCATTCGTTCTCTAGCCTTTTCTATGGCTACTTCCTGTTTCAATTAGACATGCATAGAGCAAGGAGAACAGTGTGGAACAGACTGCATGGAGCAGAAGGTATATATTAGCAGATGACTGTAGGCAGTATAGTAGATAACTAATGCTTTGGTAGAATAGTCTTCATGAAGACAGGTCAAAGATTGGTAAAGAGAGAAAGAAGCCAAATCTATATTAAGTGATAGAAAGAAATCACTAGCTGTCTTATATGTGTTCAAATACTCAAGAAGTTTTTGTAAAGGTAGTTTTTTTTTCTGTGAAGGTAATTATCTTAGGGTTCACAGTCTCATCTGAAACTAACTACTCAGTTCTGTTACTGAGGTGGGAAAGCAGCCATTGCACTTTGGAGGTGACTAGGTATGGCTATGTTCCAGTAAAACTTTATTTACAAAAATAGGCAGCTAACCAGATGTGAGCTCAGCTGCAGTTTGCTACACTGAAGTTCAGTCACTATATTAGAGTGGTAGCAGCAGAGGAAATGAAAAAAAAAATTGCAGTTACAATACAGAATCCTTGAAAGTCACCTTTGGTAGCTGCAGAAAAGAGGAAGTATCCATAGGCTGGAGAATGGCAGGGAACATAGCACATAGCTCTTTAAATGCTTCGATCCAGAAGTGACATGACCTTCATTTTTTTGTCCATTGGCCAGAGGAAGTCACATGAGTCCAGTCCAATAACATCAGAGTTTACAAAAATCAGGGAGCATGTGACATATTTGGCAAGAACTGTGTGGCATTTCTACTCCTTGATTTTGTCACTGAGTTACCTTTAGCAGAGCATGAGCAGTTCTTACAGGAGACTCATGGAGATGAGCTAATGCTTTTTTTGTGTGTGTAATACTGAGAATTGAACCTAGGGTCTTTACATTAAGCTACTTCTACAGTTCCTCCCTGGTTTTTAAAAATTTTTGAGACATGGTCTTGCCAAGTTTCTAAGACTGGGCTTGAACTTGTGATCCTCCTGCCTCAGCTTCTTAGATTGTTGGAATGACATGCTTGTGTCACCACACGTAGCTTGAGCTAATGCTTCTTACATTACCCTCTGTTGTTTGGTGTCCCATGTGACCAAAGAAAGCTTCTGAGGTACATATAGCTGGTTAGACAGGACAAAGAACGCAGCATTAGACATGGGGCAGTACAGATCTGTGTGGCCAAGCTGTGGCTTTGGACTCCTTGGCTCGTTGAGCTAATGAAAATTTCAGAGCTGTTTGAAGCATGATAGGAAAATCTAGCTTCAGCTGTTTTGACTCCTTGAATTAGATTCCAGCAGAAACAGCAAAGGTTAAGACTCTAATTCACAGAGATCCTGTGCAATGGATGTCTCATTTCATGATGATCTTATAAAGAAATACTGACTCCTATATCATCCCACTAATACTGTACACCACAGCTATAACATCTGAACGCCAAGCCGTGGCAAAAATAGCTCAATTTCTGCCTCTCTCTTTAACTGTTCTTACACAGTGCTCTAATATTTACTTCTTAAGAACAGAAACCTTGTGTCTGCTGCTTGCAGTGCCGAGAATAGTATTTGGCATACACTTCAGTATCTATTTATTAGATGCATGAAACTAGACTTGACTTCCAAAAAATTTTCTAACTTCATATAATAGAACCCTTTATCACTGAAATTTTTTAGCATAATCACATTTTTGATATGCTATTAATATATACTTAACATAGTTGGAGGATCAAAACATTAGTTGTATTAATAAAGGAATAGCTAAAGAAGTAAAACATAATTTCATGTCCAGTTCAAACTCCTTATCAGAATTTAGTTGTCAGAATGGAATTAACTAAACTGGATACTGTCCAGCATACCAGGCTTAAATTATTGGGTAAGAACACATTAGAAAAATGAACTTTGGCATCTGACAGAATACTTTTTAATGTGGAAGTAAATGACCTTGGATTTAGTTTCTTTTAAAAGCCAGCTTTTTCTGGCAGGAGCAATAGATGACACATTGAAGGAGCCAGGATTTTGCAATGACAGCAGTCATATCAGAAAACTTGTGTGTTGTTTTAGAGATTTCATTTTTTAGTGCCCATTGTAGTTAGGAATGTGATAGACCAATTGTACTTTTATTTTGTCAAAGTTCATCTTTTTCATTTGAAGAATCACCCATGATTGCAGTTGACTGTATTCCAAAGTTTGTGAACTTTGAGACATGAATCTAAAAAGAAACCATTTATTTCTTTCTTTCTTCTTTCTCTTTATTCACTCCTATTTAACGGTCCCAACTGTCATATGATTCATGTGAGTGAATGAAATGTTCACTATTTTTCCACAGAAGCTGTCTTTGTAGAAGCCAATATAGCCCATCATACTTTTCTCCAATGAGTTCATCGTGACATTCTGGGAGTTTGAAAAGATATCTCCTCTGTGTCAGACTGTCCTAGGGTGTATTATACCCCTTTGCTTATTTTTGACAACAGAAGACAGAATGATAACACAGCAGGATGAAATAGAGACTCTAAGTAGAAGGCATTTATATGTGGACGTTGGAATTGAAAAGTTCAAATGGAGTAGAGGCTGAGCTGCAAGGAATCTTTAAAAAGGCTTCCTGTCTAACTGGGTGTGGTGATGCATGCCTACAATCTTAGCTACTGGGGAGCCCAAGGCAAGAGGACTACAAGTTCAAGGCCAGCTTGAGCAGTTTAGTGAGATGGTGTCTCAAAGTGAAAAAAGGACTGGGAATGTAACTCAGTGGTGAAGTGCTTGCCTAGCATTTCCTGGGTTCAGGGAAAAAAACAACAACAACATAAAACAAAAACATAAAGGTTTTTCTGTATAGCGCCACATTTGAGCAAATTTATGAATTGGAAATCTATTTTAGACAGTGGAGTCCTTCTTATGGCATTTATATTCCTATTTAATAAGGACTCAAATAGTTCAGAGAATTCAAATACAGTCTCTGGATACTGCTTTCAGTGGGATTTGAAGGAAACCACCCCAAAAGACCTCCCCTACCAGCCTGGTGTGGTGTACCTATAATTTTTATTTATAGTCTTTTTTTTTTTTTTTGGATAAAAGCACTTTTCTCAAAGAGCCTGAGAAAATGGTGATATTTCAACTGGAGAAGGAGGAGGGTCAATTAACAGGGATGGAGTTGGTTTATTTTAACTTTCAGCTAAGAATGCAAGAGATTTGAAAGGAACTGAATAATTATATTCACCACAAATTTGTATGTTGGAAGCCTATGCTGAGAAGTGGTGGTATTAGGAGGACAGGTGAGCCTATCAAGGTGGAGAGCTTTAGGAAGGGAGAAAGGTCAACAAAAGCCTCTTGTTTGGAGGTGACAGCAAATAGAGCCAGGATGTTGATGAGAACACGAGCACATATGAGCTACAAAATGACTGTGGCTTCACTCTGCCTTCCAGCTGTCACCTCAAGAGTGTCTGTTGTGGCCCACTCAAACAGAACACCTGCCAAGAAGAAAGTTGTGAGATGCGGTTCAGCCTTGTGAAGGCAGAACAATGCTATTCTTCAATTCATGGCTACAGGGAAGCAGAGCACAGGGTCAGAGCATCAATAAGAGATACACCTTCCAAAGGTACACCCCAGTGACCCACCTGCATCTGAGCCCCATCTCCTAAATTGCACATTCAGCTATGAACAGCAATGGATTAGTCCACTGATAAGTATAAGACCCCCATGATCCAATCACCTCTCTCCCAGAGTCTCTTACCAATCAAGTTGAAAATGAAACTTAACTAGACACAACCTTTCCCCATCCTTCCCGCCCCTAGCTTCTGATAACCAACATTTTACTCTCAAATTCTATGAAAGCAACTTTTTTAGATTCCATGTCTGAACATGATTGTGTAGTACTTGCCCTTTTGTACTGGCTTATTTCACTTAAAATAATGATCTCCAGTTCCCTCTATGTTGTTGAAAATGACAGGACTTCATTCTTTTTATGGCTAAGTGGTGATTACTACATTCTCTTAATCCATTTGTCACTTGATAGACACCTAGGGAGATTCCATTTCTTGGTTATTGGAAATGGTAATCCAATAACATGGGAGGGCAGATGTGTTTTCAACATAATGATTTCATTTGCTTTGAATGTGTTGTACCCAGTGGTGGGATTGCTGGATTGTCTGGTACTTCTATTTTTATTATCGTGAGGAAACTTCACATTGATTTACATAATGTCTATATTAATTTACATTCCCACAAGACAGTGTTTGAGAGTTGTTAGCACTTGTTAACTTTTATATTTTTGATAATAGCCATTTTTAGTACAGTGTAGTGATATCTTCTTGTGGTCTTGATCTACATTTCCATGGGGATTAGAAATGCTAAACATGTTTTCATATACCTGTCGGCCTTGTGGATCTTCTTTTTTTTTTTTTAATAATTTTATTTAAAGAGAAAAAAACAAAACAAAACAGAATAAAGGGTAGCAACAATACAGTATTCCAAGGAAAAAAGGAAAAGAACAACAACAAAAAAACCTAAGAAATTATTACTTGACAAATTACATACTGACTTCTTGGAAATAGTTGTTCAAATTACAAAGTTAAAACATGTAAAGTAGACATTCAAACAAAGAGACTGTTAACAGTTCTGCTCCATGATCTGACAAAAACAGCAATATGGTCATCCATCTTACCCACTCAAATATACATGCAATTATATCAAAAGGGTAAAATTAAACACAACAAAACAGAGCAAAGCAGATCACAAGAAAGCAATGTAAGAGACAAAAATTTCAAAACTAGACAATCGGAGATATTCCCTCTCTATCATATTGACTCTTGTTTTCTTCCAAATAGTTGTCCAGATTGTCACATACAGGGAATTCACATGAAACAACCTAGTATGGAATTGATCTGAGCAGGATGAGGAGGGCATTTCAGGTCTTCAAGACCAGACATTAGGGAAGCCAAGAATGACTGTCATACTGTCTCTCATTCTCCTCAAAACAGCTGTTTATACCTTAATGTGTGCTGAACTTAAAAGGCAAAGCAAGCTAAGATCACTTTGAACAAAAAGTGATAGTTTTGCTGGACTTCACATCATGACATTATGGAATCAGCACTGGGTATTGTAGTGTCTCTTTTTTTTTTTTCAAAGTAGTTGTTCATTTCAACATGTGTTATATAGTTGGTTCTCATAAACTGTTTATAAGCTCTACACATGCATGAGTCTCTACATGTATATCTGTCCTTTTGGTATTAGGAAAAACAAAACAAAGCAAGATAAAACAAAACAATTCCTAGAAAAGCATGAGGCAAAAAAGTCACATAAAACCACAATACAAGGTTATCTACAATGGTTAACATGGTGTCTCAGCAGTGTATAACAACATTAATAAAAACAAAGCATTGGAGACATTATAAGACTTCAAAAGCAAGTAATATTCAAACCAGAGTGGGTATCTTAGTGAATCTTGTCATCTTCAGTGTAGTTGCCTACACACTTAGACTTGATGCTATCCATCATAACAGATTTAAATAAAATCAGTCAATACAAAACAGCAATCTAACAAACCAGATTCAAATAAGATCAGTCATAATAAGACAGTATAAGTTATAAAGGGCTTCAGATTAAGTTGATAGGAAAATTGGGGATGATTACCATAATATGTCCTCTTATTTTTGGGATAGCTGACCATGTCCTCAAGTCTAGTGTAAGTAGACCAACTGGAACAGCACACAATCCATCCAAGCAGAGTGGTGAGAATAATGTAAATTTTAAATCTTGTCACCCCATTAATAATATCCTCTGCCTCCCTTTTTAAGACAATTCCTCCCCTTTCACTCCCATGGGATGCACTGCTTGTTATGGGTCCCACTGCCTCCCTATATAGAGCAGCTCAATGGACCCTATCTTCTGATCTACTCTGTCTGTGTTTCTCTCTGTTAGTATTTCGAGGCCCTCTACACTACAGATTATAGCTAATCTTCTCCGCCTCATTTCTGCTATTCTATTTTTCTGCCATTGATAGTCTATTTTTCTCTTCCACTCCCCTGTCTGCCTCATTCACTGAGGCCTCTCTGCCACTGTTCCTGAAATGCTTGTATTCTTGTTCTCTCTCCCTAGAATGTCCTTCAGTATTTTTTGTAGGGTTGGACTGGTGGTCACAAATTCTCCTAGTTCCTCTTTGTCGTGGAAGCATCTTCTTTCTCCATTGATTTCTAGAGAGAGTTTTGCAGGATACATCAATCTGGGCTGGAGATTATTCTCCTTCAGTGCTTGAATTACTTTACTCCAAGCTCTTCTTGACTTGATGGTCTGTGTGGAGAAGTCTGCCATGATTTTGATGGGTTTTCCTTTATAGGTGATCTGTTTCTTTTCTCTGATGGCTTTTAATATTCTGTTCTTAGATTGAATTTCTGGGATTTTGATTATTAAGTGTCTGGGTGTAGCTCTGTTTGGGTTGTAGGTGGCTGGAGTTCTGTATGCTTCATACCTCTGCGTATCATTTCTTTTTTCTATGCTTGGGAAATTTTCCTTAATAATTTCTGTGAATAGCCTTTGCAATTCCTCTGTTTTGACTCCTGCTTCTTCATTCACATGCTTTATTCTTAAGTTATAGATCCTCTTGTCATCTTCCAGTCTTTATATCTTTACTGCCTGCTTCCTTGTTATTTTTAAGAGATCTTCCCTTTCATGACCCCACATTGCAAGCTGTGCTCAATTTTTGATAGTCTATCTTTGGTTTCTTTCAAGCAGTTTTGCCAGCTTTCTATGGAGTCTTTAGTTTCCTGATAATCTCTTTGAATCTGCTTCATGAATTCTAGGGTTTTTTTGAATTCTTCATTAAATTTTTCTCTCCATTTGTGTTCCTGCATTCTTCTGTCTGTGTCTTCTTGAGAGGTGCCCAGCCCTTCTTTTATTAATCTACTTATCTCTTGTTTAATTTGAATTAATATTTCAGTTTTGGTCCCGCTTACGAGGTCCTGAAGATATCTCTTTATGTCTGCTAACGCTGTGTTTGATGTTACATTTTTGCTGCCCTCAATCTCTTTTGTATTTACCTCTTCTGGATTAAGGTTCTCAGGGTTCGAGGCTGGGAGTTTTTTCTTGTTTCTCCCTTTCGTCATGTTTTTGGTTCCTTCCATACAAGTGTACAGTGTAATTCCCAGACCCTTTTCTTGTTGATTAAGGCTCCTCTAGAGGGTGCAGGCTAGGAGCTTTAGCCCTCTTCAATAGGTTATCAGAGATTAGAGTTCACCCATGGGCAGTGTGCGCTAGCTCCTCCCTTCTGGGCCAGTCAGCCTTTGCAGGCCTTCACTGCATCAGTGTGCACTGATCTCAGGCAAGTAATATTGAAGTGACTCACTGGGTCCCCGCCAGGGGTGTGGCCTAGTCCAAGCAGATTCCACCAATCCACTCAGCGAGGGAAACAACCAGCTGAAGCCACTTCCTTATTGAGTTAGGGCTGTCCTGCCCAAATCCAACATGTTGTCCAGTTGGTTTCCCCTTTCCCGTGGGAGGTCTTATTGCCATCACTCACCGCGTCCCTGAGAACTGCTGGGCTCCCCAACCTCTAACTTCAGTGCGACTGCGGTGGGAATTCACGGTGTCTTTGCATGGGTCATGTGCAGGGCCGGGTCTGGGTGAGCTGCACGCAGGGCTGTTCAGCTCCATGCTCCGGCAGCTCAAGCCAGTTGTTTTGGCGCGGATCGCTTGTTCAGGTCGGGTAGGAATTCAGGTG
This sequence comes from Dolichotis patagonum, assembly GCA_004027295.1. Classification (NCBI taxonomy): domain Eukaryota; kingdom Metazoa; phylum Chordata; class Mammalia; order Rodentia; family Caviidae; genus Dolichotis; species Dolichotis patagonum. Next base: position 18,192 of record PVJX010004237.1, read on the forward strand.
GCTCGAGGAGGGCGCTGTGCTTGCTGATCTTATCTTCACTAATAGTAGCCCCAGGACCTCATATTCAGGCAGTTTTTTGCACTTTAGTTTCTTCCTGGGTTGTGAGAGTCCATCTCTCTCTGTTTGGGTCTTTCCAGGGTGTTTTATTCTGACATTTGAGCTGTCTCTCTCAGAGAGTGTCTCTCTCCTGCTACCTACCAGTCCACCATCTTGTCTTCTCTGTGGATCTTCTTTTGAGAAATGTCTGCTTAGGTGAACAGAAAATATAGAGTACCCAATACCCCTGCATTCACACACTCATTCCTTACTTGCTTGAGATATTAGTCCCTTATCAGACATATAGTTTGCAATATTTTCTCCCATTCTGGAGGGTGTCTTCACTCTGTTGATTTTTTTCCCTTGGCTATGCAGAACCATTTAGTTCAGTTTAATCTCACTTGTTTGTTTTTTGCTTTTGTTCCCTGTGTTTTTGGACTTTTGTCCAAAAAATCCTTGTCCAAGCCAACGTCCTAATGTATTTCCCCTATGTTTTCTTCTAGAGGTTTCATTGTTTTAGGCTTATATTTAAGTATTTAACACATATTGAGACAACATTTATAACTAGTAAGAGATAGGTGTTGAATTTCATTGTTCTGCATGTGGGTGCCCACTTTTTCTAGCACCCTTTATTGAAAAGACTGTCCTTTCTCAAATGCATATTCTTAGTGTCTTTGTTGAAAATAAGTTTCTTAGATATGTGGGATTATTTCTAGGTACTGTGTTCTGTTCTATTAGTCCAGATTTCTACAGTAAGTCCCAAACTTGCAAACACTCGAGTTGCAAACTTTCAGACATGAATAAACCTCACACTGGGAACATTTCTAGATACAAACATATCATGGAAGTAGCTCACATGTCCACCAGGTATTGTCACAGTTATGCTGCTGTGTGCTCATGGTACACTGTGATAGTGCATAGGAGGACAGTATAATTGGGAATGTACTGTATTTTTGTATGTTTGGTTTTTTTTATGCTTTATGTTGTATATTTGTGTCAAAGATATATAAAACTCACTTTGTTGGCCTTATAAATAAATCTGACTTACAAATGTGCTCCTGGAACAAAACTCATTTGAACATCAGGGCCACTATATTTTTATGTTAATATTGCACTATTCTAAATAGTGCAGCTTTGTACTATGTTTTGGTCAGGTAATGTAAAATTTCTAAATTTGTTCTTTCTGCTCAAGATCTTTGGCTATTCTGGGTCAATTGTGCTTCCAAATGAATTTTAGGATTTTTCCTTAATTTTGTGAATAATGTCATTGATATTTTGATGGGAATTGTATTGAATCTGTAAATAATTTGGACAGCATGGACATTTTAACAATACCAAATCTTCAAATGAATGCAAAGTATCTTTCTGCTTTTTTTAGTGTCTTTTATCCATGTCTTAAACTTTCATTATAGAGAACTTTTGCCTGTTTTATTACTTGTATTCCATAGGTGTATTTGTGTGTAGTAATTGTGACTGGAGTTCCTCTCATTTAACCCCGCGGGACATGTCGAACTCTTTGTTCTCCTGGGGTTTCTTTAGTCACAACACTGGCTGGTCCTGCTTACCTGATCTCTCTCTTGATGCAGAACAGACCTCTGCAGAGTCTTAGGCAGGATTCTGTGGCCAAAGCATAGATGTTTTCATGGTTCTTTTTTTTTTTTTAAATTTTATTTAAAGAGAAAAAAAACAGAATAAAGGGTAGCAACAATATAGAATTCCAAGGAAAAAAGGAAAAAAACAGCAACAGCAAAAAAAACCCTAAGAAATTATTACTTGACAAATTACATACTGACTTCTTGGAAATGGTTGTTCAAGTTACAAAGCTAAAATATGTAAAGTAGACATTCAAACAGTGAGACTGTTAACAGTTCTGCTCCACGATCTGACAAAAACAGCAATATGGTCATCCATCTTACCCACTCAAATATACATGCAATTATATCAAAAGGGTAAAATTAAAAACAACAAAACAGAACAAAGTGAATCACAAGAAAGCAATGTAAGAGACAAAAATTTCAAAACTAGACAATCGGAGATATTCCCTCTCTATCATATTGACTCTTGTTTTCTTCCAAATAGTTGTCCATATTGTCACATACAGGGAATTCACATGAAACAACCTAGTATGGAACTGATCTGAGCAGGATGAGGAGGGCATTTCAGGTCTTCAAGACCAGACATTAGGGAAGCCAAGAATGGCTGTCATAGTGTCTCTCATTCTCCTCAAAACAGCTGTCCATACCTTCATGTGTGTTGAACTTAAACAGAACAAAACAAGCTAAAATCACTTTGAACAAAGAATGATAGTTTTGCTGGATTTCAAATCATGATAGTATAGAATAAGCACTGAGTACCGTAGTGTCTCTTTTTCTTCAAAGTAGTTGTTCATTTCTTTTCTTTTTCTTTAAATAATTTTATTTAAAGAGAAACAAAACAAAACAAAACAAAACAAAACAGAATAAAGGGTAGCAACAATACAGTATTCCAAGGAAAAAAGGAAAAAAACAACAACAAAAAAAACCCTAAGAAATTATTGCTTGACAAATTACATACTGATTTCTTGGAGATAGTTGTTCAAATTACAAAGTTAAAACATGTAAAGTAGACATTCAAACAGTGAGACTCCACTCCACAATCTGACAAAAACAGTAATATGGTCATCCATCTTACCCATGCAAATATACATGCAATTATATCAAAAGGGTAGAATTAAACACAACAAAACAGAGCAAAGTGAATCACAAGAAAGCAATGTAAGAGACAAAAATTTCAAAACTAGACAATTGGAGATATTCACTCTCTATCATACTGACTCTTGTTTTCTTCCAAATAGTTGTCCATATTGTCACATACAGAGAATTCACATGAAACAACTTAGTATGGAATTGATCTGAGCAGGATGAGGAGGGCATTTCAGGTCTTCAAGACCAGACATTAGGGAAGCCAAGAATGGCTGTCTTAGTGTCTCTCATTCTCCTCAAAACAGCTGTCCATACCTTCATGTGTGTTGAACTTAAACAAGGCAAAGCAAGCTAAGATCACTTTGAACAAAAAGCGATAGTTTTGCTGGACTTCACATCATGACATTATGGAATCAGCACTGGGTATTGTAGTGTCTCTTTTTCTTAAAAGTAGTTGTTCATTTCAACATGCATTATATAGTTGGTTCTCGTAAACTGTTTATAAGCTCTACACATGCATGAGTCTCTACTTGTATATCTATCATTTCTGTATTAGCAGGAAAAACAAAACAAAGCAAGATAAAACAAAACAATTCCTAGAAAAGCATGAGGCAAAAAAGTCACATAAAACCACAATACAAGGTGATCTACAGTGGTTACCATGGTGTCTCAGCAGTATATAACAACATTAACAAAAACAAAGCATTAGAGACATTATAAGATTTCAAAAGCAAGTAATAATCAAACCAGAGTGGGTATCTTAGTGACTCTTGTCATCTTCAGTGTAGTTGCCTATACACTTAGACTTGATGCTATCCATCATAACAGATTTAAATAAAATCAGTCAATACAAAA
>PVJX010004237.1:21863-43380 GCA_004027295.1 Dolichotis patagonum
AGGGCTTCAGATTAAGTTGATAGGAAAATTAGGGATGATTACCATAATATGTCCTCTTATTTTTGGGATAGCTGACCATGTCCTCAAGTCTAGTGTAAGTAGACAAACTGGAACAGCACATAATCCATCCAAGCAGAGTGGTGAGAATAATGTAAATTTTAAATCTTGTTACCCCATTAACAGTATCCTCTGCCTCCCTGTAGTTGTTCATTTCAACATGTGTTATATAGTTGGTTCTTGTAAACTGTTTATAAGCTCTACACATGCATGAGTCTCTACGTGTATATCTAGCCTTTCTGTATTAGAGGGAAAAACAAAACAAAGCAAGACAAAACAAAGCAATTCCTAGAAAAGAATGAAGCAAAAAGTCATATAAAACCACAATACAAGGTGATATACAATGGTTACCATGGTGTCTCAGCAGAGTGTAACAACATTAATAAAAACGAAGCATTGGAGACATTATAAGACTTCAAAAGCAAGTAATAATCAAACCAGACTGGGTATCTTAGTAAATCTTGTCTTCTTCAATGTAGTTGCCTATACTCTTAGACTTAATGCTATCGATCATAACAGATTTAAGTAAGATCAGTCAATACAAAACAGCAATCTAACAAACCAGATTCAAATAAGATCAGTCATAATAGGACATTATAAGTTATACAAGGCTTCAGACTAAGTTGATAGGAAATTAAGGATGATTAACATAATATGTCCTCTTATTTTTGGGATAGCTGACCGTGTCCTCAAGTCTAGTGTAAGTAGACAAACTGAAACAGCATGTAATCCATCTAAGCAGAGTGATGAGAATAATGTAGATTTTAAATCTTGTTACCCAATTAACAATATCCTCTGCCTTCCTTTTTTAGATAATTCCTCCCCTTTCACTCCCATAGGGTGCACGGCTTATTTTGGGTCCTACTGCCTCCCTATATACAGCCTCTCAATGAACCCTATCTCTTGATCTACTCTGCCTGTGTTTCTCTCTGTTCATATTTCAAGTCCCTCTATAGTAGAGATTACAGCCAATCTTCTCTGCCTTATTTCTGCTATTCTGTTTTTCTGCCATTGGTTGTCTATTTTTCTGTTCCACGCCACTGTCTGCCCCATTCACTGAGGCCTCTCTGCCACTGTTCCTGAAATGCTCGTATTCTTGTTCTCTCTCTCTAAAATGTCCTTCAGTATTTTTTGTAGGGTTGGATTGGTGGTCACAAATTCTCCTAGTTCCTCTTTGTCATGGAAGCATCTTGTTTCTCCATCAATTTCTAGAGAGAGTTTTGCAGGATATATCAATCTGGGCTGGAGATTGTTCTCTTTAAGGGCTTGAATTATTTCACTCCAAGCTCTTCTAGACTTGGTCTGTGTGGAGAAGTCTGCCATGATTTTGATGGGTTTTCCTTTATAGGTGATCTGTTTCTTTTCTCTGATGGCTTTTAATATTCTGTTCTTAGATTGAATTTCTGGGATTTTGATTATTAAGTGTCTGGGTGTAGCTCTGTTTGGGTTGTAGGTGGCTGGAGTTCTGTATGCTTCATACCTCTGCATATCATTTCTTTTTTCTATGCTTGGGAAATTTTCCTTAATAATTTCTGTGAATAGCCTTTGCAATTCCTCTGTTTTGACTCCTGCTTCTTCATTCACATGCTTTATTCTTAAGTTATAGATCCTCTTGTCATCTTCCAGTCTTTGTATCTTTACTGCTTGCTCCCTTGTTATTTTTAAGAGATCTTCCCTTTCATGATCACACATTGCAAGCCTGTGTTCAATTTTTGATAGTCTATCTTTGGTTTCTTTCAAGAAGTTTTGCCAGCTTTCTATGGAGTCTTTAGTTTTCTGATAATCTCTTTGAATCTCCTTCATGAATTCTAGGGTTTTTTTATATTCATGGAATGTTTCTTTCCTTTTGTGTTTCTCCATTCTTCTGTCTGTGTCTTCTTGAGAGGTGCCCAGCCTTTCTTTTATTAATCTACTTATCTCTTGTTTAATTTGAATTAATATTTCAGTTTTGATCTTGTTTATGAGGTCCCGAAGATATCTCTTTATGTCTGCTACCGCTGTGTTTGATGGTGCATGTTTGCTGCCCTCAATCTCTTTTGTATTTACCTCTCCTGGATCAATACTCCCAGGGTTGGGGGCTGGGTTTTTTTTTTCTTATTTCTCTCTCTCATCATGTTTTTGGTTCCTTCCATACAAGTGTATAGTGCAATTCCCAGCCCCCTTGTTGGTTAAGGTTCCTCTGGAGCACGGAGGCTAGGGGCTTCTGCCCTCTGCAGTCTGCTATCAGAGATTAAAGTTCAAGCATGGGCAGTGTGCACTGACTCCTCCCCTCCAAGGCAGTCAACCTTTGTGGGCCTTCACTGTGTCAGTGTGCGCCATGCTCAGGGAATTAATTTGTAGTGAACCACTGGGTCCTGGCCAGGGGCACAGCCCAGTCCAAGCAGATCCCACCAATCCGCTGGGCGAGGGGAGCAACCAAGTGAAGCCACTTCCTTATGGAGTTAGGGCTGTCCTGCCCAAACCCAACATGTTGTCCAGTTGCTTGCCCCTTTCCTGTGGGAGGGTCTTATTCCCATCACTCACTGCATGTTGATGCTGGTCCCTGAGAACTGCTGGGCTCCCCAACCTCTGACCTCTGCGAGGCTGCAGCGAGTTCACGGTGCCTCTGTGTGGGTCGTGTGCAGGGCCGGTTCCAGGCCAGCGGTGCGCAGGGCTGTTCAGCTCCAAGCTTGGGGCCGTGCAAGCCAGTCATATCGGCACGGTTTGGTGGGTCAGGTCAGTCTCGGGCAGGAATTTAGGCGGCTCAGCGCCATACTTGCCGATCTTAGCTTCTCTAATGGTAGCCCCAGGACCTCATATTTGAGCAGTTTTTTTCACTTTAGTTTCTTCCTCGGTTGAGAGGCTCCATCTCCCTCTGTTTGCGTCTCTCCAGGGTGTTCTATTCTGGCATTTGAGCTGTCTCTCTCAGAGAGGATCCATATCCTGCTACCTACCGTTCCGCCATCTTTGGAAACTCTCTTTTCATGGTTCTTATCCCAGCTAATTTTTATTTTAAATAGACTTTATTTTCAGAGAAGTTTTAGGTTTACAGCCGGTGGTGGCCTATGTATGGCAAGAGTGTTATTGTATTTTTCTTTAAGACAAAATATGTTAATGTAGGAGTTGTTTTCTCTCAACTAAAACCTCAGTATTCAGGTTCAATTGCAGTGTTAATGCTTTTCAATAAATAAGTGAATTTTGACTGAATACAAAATATAGAGTACTCACATACCCCTGCATTCACACACTCAGTCTCCCTGTTATCAACATCTTGCTAGAGCAGCCTTATATTCACAAGGTTAATATCTTCTCTGTCCCACTCCTTTCTCACAAGTCAAATTTGGACTGCAGTTTCCAGTGGTATTGCTGGGCCCTGGGTCCTGAGCCTCTGCTTACCCGGGCTGCCAGGCTGTCAAGTACCCCCTACTTCCACCACTTTAGAGAAGATCACATGGACATACAGGAAGTACTGACAGACAGACGTGCAGGCTCCAGGTTCTTTTAGGCTGGGCACTGCTGGACCGAGGGCCGCTCTGTCTAGCCCTGTCAATTCAGACAAGCTTCTCCCAGTCAAAGGCTATGAGTTTTTTTCTAGGAATTTGTCAGCCTGCATTTCACCTTTTGCTTTTTAGTTTCTCATCCTAAATTGGCTTAGTCTGCCCTCCAGACTTGCTTAAGAGCTCCCTATTTAAGTGAACCTCTGCACTGAGTCATAGTTTGTCACCCCACAGTTGCTCACTCAGAGATGCCTTTCAGACAGGCAGCCTTGCCCTGTGGCTGAGAGGAAGTGGAGCCCAGCCAGACACCCACACCTTTAGGTGGAGCTGTGTCTGAGAACCAGTGGGGTGGAGATGTGTCATCTGCTGGGAGGGAGGGTGGAGGGACACAGAAGGAGGAAGGGGGAGGATGTAAGAGTGTGTAAAGGGAGAGGATGAGTGGGGAAGGAAAGAGGGAGGGGAGAAGAGGAAAAGAGGGCAGCGGCAGGGCTGATGTCCCATGTTTTGAGGGGGCCCTGGATGTACTGGCTGTTGGAGGGAAAAGGAGGTGAGGTCCCTGATGAGCTTTCTTTACTTGAGAATAGGGGGGATGAGGTCACACCTGTGTTTGTGCTATTTGGAAAAGAAGGAAATGAGATCATCTGGAGTTTCCTTGGTTTTTGTTGGAGAAGTGAAGGGAGAGGACATATCCTGCTCCAGAGGCCTTGTTTCAGTGACTGGGAGGTATGAAAGACCTCTGTCTCTAAAGGCAGGGCTTTTCTCTTCCCAGCGCCTGCAGGAGCAGTACTTCCATGCTCCGTGGTTTTGCTATTGTGCTCAGGTCCCCCAGGGTGTCACTGTGATGTTCATGAGCCCCAGTGGCTTTTGTGTTTGTGAGTTCTTTCTTCCATTAGAAACAAAAACAGAACAAGAACAAAAACAAAACCCTAAGGATGTTTTACAACTGTGTCATTGTAAGGATGCATATAATCCAGGCTGGATTCATTGTTTTGTAAGTGATACTAATTTTTCTTTGGATTTAAAAAGAAGTTAAAAGGAAACTATTTTTGTGAGCCTCTAAAAGCGTCCTGAGTCTGAGGCTCTGTGTGCCTGCTGCCCACAGTGGGTAGATTGGCCCTGAGGTTACTGGGATAGTCTGGGCTTTCCTCACCTTCTCAAAGGACTGGGGCTGGACTCCGCACGTGGCAGCCATCAACGGTCCCTGCCCTCACTTGATCTGTCTGGGATGCTTTGCCAGGGCTGGGGTTGAGAAAGTACCCAGAGCTCTGGCTGGCCTCCTTGTTCCAGGGGAGGGGGCTGTGTAGAAACAGGATGGTCCAACAGGTGACTGACTTGCTGAAGACTCACTTAAGGTGCAGGACCCTTAGGCTAAAGAATCCATCAAACAGAAGATACTGGCCATGCCCCCAGGCAAAGGCAGAGCTCAGTGGGGACTCTATTTTGGAAACTCAATATCAAGGGTAATCAATCAGTTTTGAGGACACAATATAAACAAGGTGGAAGTGATCATATAACTTATCCACATTCATTCATTCATTAGGCACATACTTAGTAAACATCAACTGCATGTCAGGTACCCCTTACCTGGCTGTTTTTAATCTTACCCAAGACCTAGGCCCCATCCTTTTCCAGACTATGGGGCTGGCCCTTGGCCCCTTTTACCTCCTCCTTTTGGCACACAGGCTAGTTGTATACACAGAGCCCCACCCGAGGCCAGCTGCGCATCTCCCTACTTCCCCTGTGTTGAATATTGAGGGATGCTGTCCAGGTATCAAATGTTAAGCCAGAGTCCTAACTCAGGCAAGGAGGCCCTTTCAGGCATCCAGCTTTTGGGAAATGAACCTAAAGATCTAGGTTCAGGTTTCGACACAGAATTTGGAGGGGGGAGATTTTGTTTTTTGGGAAATACACTAGAGGTTTGGGGAAAGGGACACATTCCTTCTGCAAGATAAGTGTTTCCCACCACTAAAGGCAAGACACTGGGTTTTGGATCCATTTTCCCATCTCTTCCTTCTTTGCTTACATTTCTTTTTCTCTCAGCAAGTACCGAAGGACACAGGCACAAAGACAAGGGATGAAGACAGCAAGATCAACTTCCAACAGGGCCAGAGCTAAGCCTTCTTTCCCTCCCCACACAGGCTTTTCCAGGGCTGAATTGGGCAAGAGTAGCTCACTCTACAGATCCCAGGCTGTAATGGAAGACTGGGGACTCAGGTAGGGGTGGGGTTTTGTTAACAAATTACAAAAGATTGATGGTAGGAGGAATGCAATTTTGTGCTGGGAGGGCTTCTTGTCTCCAAGATGCAAGATTGGGTGAGGCAGGGACATCTCCAAAGCCCACTAGAGTGGGGGTAAGAGTAGTAAGGGCAGAAGTCAGATTTTCCTACACATCTGTACCAAACAGAGAATTATGGGTGAGGAGAAGAGACGCACATGGGAATGGAACCCTTTTTCTTAGAGTAAGGGAAGGCCAAGGAAAAGAATGCTTTCCAACCCTCATCTGCGAAACCATTACTAACTCCCACGGATGGGGGAGACAGAAGGGAGGGAAGAGAAAGGGAAAGTAAAAGGGATTAATGTGATATGTATGCATACCAGTTCCCCAGCATGAATGTATTTATTATGTTTTGCAAACATATACTGATAAAGAGGGAGGCTGGAGATCTAAATGCACTCCTGCTCTCAGGGAACTTACGTATTATACACTTGAATTCCCCATTGTGTCTATTTATAGCCCCAGAGAAGTTAGGAAAATGGAGAGGGAGAAACAAAATTAACTTGTTAGGAGACTTATCTATTTTACCTGCCAGCAGCCTGTCAGGCATTATGTCACTTAATCTTTCATAATCCTATGAAGCACGTATTATCACTTGTTTCACAGATGAGGAAACAGACTCGCAGAGGTTAAGAAGCCTGCCTACCATCAACAGTTAGTTCACAAATGGGGCTGGGAAACAGTTCTCACTCATTCCAAAGTCAGCAATGAAAATTCCACCTGGGTATGCCTCCTTACTAGTTTGATTTATGGTATGGCAAACTTAGCTTACTAATAGCTTTCTCAGAGTGGATTTACAGCGGAAAGTTAAGAATACCCCCTTTTGGCAATGGTGAGGGCATATTACCTCAGGAAGAAGCTAGGTTCAGAAAGGATAGGGAGGAGCCCTGTTAGGAATGTTGAGAGGGCAGGGCATTTTTAGCTCATCTGGCTTGTAGTGCATAACAGTAAGTAATTGGGGTCATTTAGACTTGGAGAGATATATGTTTCGTATAGTGGGTGAAATACCAAAGGAACATGTCCTTTAAGGTACAGTCCTGCACTGCATAATGACATTTGGGTCAGTGATGAACCACATCACTCTAGATAACCACATAAAATTATATTGTCTGGTAATGTAGGCATCTTAATTTGTGGGACTGTACTCTAATGTTTGCACAGTGGTGAATTCACATAAGGATGGCATTTCTAAAAACGTATCCCGTGTTTAAGTGATGTGTGGCTGTATGTTCATGCCATCTGGTTAAGATGTGCTGCAGTTACTATGAGTGCTGAATCTAAAAAGTGATTGTCTCACCAAGATGCAGACAGCAGTCAGTAGTCCCTTGTCCTTGGTTTTTCTCTTCATGGTTTCAGTTACTTGAGGTCAACCACAGTCTGAAAATAGAAAATGAAAAATTACAAAACCAAGAAATTAGTAGGTTTAAATAATTTTATTTTTGTATTGCTATATTTTTCTATTTTATTATTAATAATTTCTCTTAGCCTGTTCCTATTAGGCTCTTGCTTAATTTATAAACTAAAGCTTATCAGAAGTATGTATGTATAAGAGAAAACAATGTAGGTTTTGGTACTATCTGTGCTTCTTGATATCCACTGGGATCTTGGAATACTGAGAGGTGACTACTGCCTGTGTCCAGGACAGCATAGAAGTTAAATAGAAGGTATATATCAAGGAGAAAATCCAACTGGGTAAAAAATTGCTGGGATGTACACAGCAGTGTCTCAAATCCACTGAGTCTTCTTCAGGAAGGTGCTGCAGATCTCAGCAGGTGCAATTCAGAAGCCCAGTCAGGAATCACTGCTCCAGAGATCTGGACACAGCAAGCTGAGCACCAGTCCTGAAGCAGGAGTCTTAGGTATGGGCTTGCTTTTGCCACATTCTCAGGATGTGTGTGTGTACGTCTCTTGTGAGGGGCAAATATTCATAGGAGCTAGATTATAGCAGCTCTTTAGAGAGTGTTGACCTCTCTGAAATGTGAAATTGCTCTTTCCTTTTACACTGCCTCTGCCTACTGCATCTAACAATTCCAAATACTCAAAATCTACTTACAAATAACATCAGCAAGTGTACTTTTTCCTAGTCTTCTTCTGCTATGCTTGTTGACTTTTATATACTGAGACCCACATATAATACATTCCTGCCCCTGTGGGCCTGATCACACAATGGTAACTCTGACAGAATGACCTGCTGAGACCCATCACTGCCCTTATAGGTCTATCAACTGATCTCTTTCTCTCTCTTCTAAGCCCAAACCCATTTACCTACTCAAGTCACTTTAGAGGTCAAAAGTTATTTTTTCTTTTCCCTCTAAATATCTGTCAAACTCAAGGAGAAGGGGTGGTTATTAATTAATAAATTTTTCAAATGGAAAAATGTAAACAATTCCAGTGACTAAATACAACTGGAAGTGAAATGTCTGAGCAGAATTATCTAGATCTGCTATTATCAGTTTATTAGCTAGTCCCAGAACAGCTGTGAGGAGGATTCAGAAACAACGCCAGCTCTGATAGTAAGGCTGTAAAATTGAGATGGAGACCACCAGGAGGACAAAGGGCAGGTGCACTTTCAGGTCCTTAACTCAGGACTTGTTACCCACTAGAAGTGTGGTATGTGTTCTTCCCTAGCCCATCACTCTCCAAAACAAACTAATCAACCTCCAAAATGAGGTGTGTTGTTGAAGGTAGGAAGCTGTCATGGTTTATGTCGGTGGCCCCCAGGCCTCATGTATTTGCATTGTGCATTTGTGATTGGTTCATTGTCTAGTGCTTGGATTGGTGGTGTCAGTGCTACACCCTCCTAGGGGTGGAGCCAGGATGTGATGTAATGGAAAGAAGAAGGTGTGTCTCTCTCTTGCCGGTTGGCCTTGCTGTTTGCAGCCACCATGAACTGTGGCCCTGCCATGCCACCCTGCCTTGGAGCCAACTGAGTATGGACTAAAACCTCCAAAAACTGTAAGAAATAAACCTTTCCTTTCCCAACTTTGGGCATCAGGTATTTTGTCTCAGCGACTAGTGAAAAGTGACCAAGACAGAAGCCTTCACCATAGTGTCTCTAAGAATAAACTAGATGAGAAAATAAAACTGTTGGGAATCACCACGAAGTGGTGACAGAAGACAAACTCCTCCTGAGATCTCAACCTGTCACTCAGTAAAAGCATGATTTGTGCTTCCTTCAGGGGCAATCAGAATTTAAAAGCTGATTTTTCTAAAAACAAAAATAGTAACAAAAACAGTGAGTCTTGAGCCTATAGATGACCGATGGAAAACTAAAAATAGGATAAAGCTTGGCATCTCTGCCTTCATTTTGTATCCGTCTCCTTTATTTCCTTAATCTTAGAGTAAGATTCCTGCTTAGCTGTACTCATAGGCATATTACTCACATAAGGAATCTTTGTCTAAAAACTGGCAATACAAGGTTTGTTAGTGCTAAATGTATCTAACCCATTCCATCCCCCTTCAAGACTGAGGACAGGAAGGTAAGTGCAACTAAGATATTCTCAAGATTTGCATGGACATTCAACTGCCAGCTTTTCTTTTTCCTTTTTTCTTTTTTGGTACTGGGAATTGAACTCATGACTTTGCACTTGCCACATGGATGCTGTGCTGCTGAGCTGTGTCCTTGCCCCTTAACTTTCAGCTTTTACAATGATCTGAAGTGGCGTTTAGAAGTTTCAGTCACTGCCCCAAGTCTACAGTCATCTTCAGTTCCAGTGGGGCCTCCCCAGATCTGAGACTGCCTCTCTTACCCTCCAACAGAAGCAATCACCTCACTGGAACCAGATTGCTCCCCCAAACAATAAGGACTTCTCTGGAACCACCTCAAGGCATCAGCATGGGAATAATTATCAAGCAGCCCACTTCACCAGCCCCGTAAAAACTTTCTCCTGTCCTTTATCAACAATCAAGCTATCAGTCAGTGCCATGGCCCCAACTGTTCACCTAAAGCTTAAGTCCCTCCCCCATTTTATCTTACTTTCCAATTAAAGCTTTGCCTGTTTTTTGTTTGTTTGTTTGTTTTTTGAGATGGTCTTGCTGTGTAGTTCAGGCTTCCTCTGAACTCAGCCTGTACGCCAGGCTGGCTTTGAACACACAGCAGTCTTCCTGCCTCAGCCTCAGCCTCTTGAGTGTGGGAATTATAGGTGTAAGCCACCAGGCCCTGCCTTGGTGTATTTTTAAAAATTTCCATAATCACTGGATCAAAGGACCCCACATATGGTATCAAAATGACTGACAAGAAGGAGGAATAAGAATGCCATGGAATGCCCATGAGCCTCCAGACCAGTTTGTGGAAGAGTATATTACTTAATTCACTGTCACTGGGACAAAATACTTGATACCTGCAATATACAGGAGGAGATGTTTATTTTGTCTCATGATTTCAGAGGATTCAGGCTGTGGTTGGCTGGCTTAAGATAAAAACAACATGGTTAAAAAAAAGAGAAATGCCATGGTAAAAATGATATAGGGGAATGAAACTCCCAACCTACTATGTCCTGTATGAGCTCGTGTTCTCTAAAATTGAAGAATGAGAAACAGCAGCAGTGTGTCCCGAAATCCACGCCATGTTGGAACTTAGGGCACTGGGAAATCGAGCAGCCAGTCTGCCACTGCCCTGGTAAGCGGCTGTGGTCTGGCAAGCCGCGGCTACCCCAGGGCAAGAACCAGCAGTGTCTCCTGAGATCTACACCATGTTGGAACTTAGGGCGCTCGGAAACCGAGCAACCAGCTCACTGCCCTGGTAGGCGGCTGTGAGTCTACTGGTGCACAGGCTGAGAATCAAACATCCCATCCCATCTACCCACCCACCCATTAAAAAGTGGGAACCAGAGATCTGAGCATCTCTTGGGAGGTTGACCATATGTAATATAGCAAATAAAGGAGATTTCCTTCTACCATCTCTTTGAAGACAAATATTTTTATCACCATTTTGCTTTGTCCTGATTAATGGTATTGCTCTATTCAAAATTCTCTTTTGATAAGTTCTATAATATTCTGTATTTCATTTGATTTTTCTATACCTGATTGAAAAAACAACTATTATGAAGATGATGTGATATACTATGGTACCTATTACTGTTATTCCAGTAACCTGCTGTAAAGTTCTGTACCAATTTCACTACACTGTCTCAATTGGCTTTATTACAACCTATTCTGTTGCATTTTACTGCCTTCAAATTAATAAAAAAATTTAAAAAAAAGAAACACATTTAACTTGAAAGGAAATTTATACACTGAAAATCAAAGGAGAGAAAACAGTTGTTCCATACAACAGGAGATCAGAAAAAAAGCAAGGGTAACTTGCCCATCAACCACAGAATGGATAAGAAGGATATGGTAGTTTTGTGCCATGGAAAGCTACCCAAGTATAAAGTGGAATAATCTTGAGGCTCTTGTAGGCAAATGGATGCAACTGGAGATCATGTTCATGGGTGAAACAGTTTGAACTCATATGGGTGAACCCTAGCATAAAAAACAGAAGGAGTTAGAGGGATCAAAAAAGCACAATGTATATTGTAAAAGTGATAGGGGAGGAAACACCTGGGAGGAGAAGGTAGTGATACTGTTAATTTCTCACTGTCTTGGCTTAAACTCTTGTATTGTTTTCACAATTTTATTACGGTGGTATGGGCAGCTTTTTTTTTTTTTTGTCCTGGGGATTGAACTCGTGTGAGCTTGAAAGGCAGGCACTTATGCCACTGAGCTAAATCCCCAGCCCCTATGGGCAGCTATTTTGAACATAATGGGATGTATTATGGTATTCATGGTTGGTTTCCTATTATCTTGTTTTGAAGTCCTATAATGTTTTCATTCATTTGTTTAATTGGTTTTATTCTGTGTTTTGTTTGATTTTATTATGTGTGATAATATGGACAACTGTTTTGAAGAAAACGAGACACAGAAACCATTGTTCATTTCCTATTATCTGGTGGTGAAATCCTGTAATGCTTTCGTTCTTTTGGTTGGTTTTATACTATTTTGTTATGTTTGATATTGTTGTGTGAAGATATGGACAACTATTTCAAAGAAAACAAGAGACATTATGGTAGTCACTGTTGATTTCCTGTAGTCTTGTTTTGAAGTCGTGTGTTGCTTGCATTGTTCTATTCTGATTTGCTTTGTTCTGTTTTGTTTTGTTTTATTCTCTTTAAAAGAAAAAAAGAAAAAAAAATTGAAGAATGAATTTTAGGACCAATGGAAGTTAAGAGCAGAATGTATTTATTGAGAGAAAGAAAGCTTCTGTCTCAAGAGAAACAGAAGGGGTCACCAGCAGGTTGCCCAAGACTCTGTCTTTTCCAGGGACTTTTATAGAATAAAACCATGGGTTCAAGGGCAGGGGGACAACAACAACTGGGAACTCACAAGGCAGATGGGTATAAAGTGGGACAGAACTATGGTTGGCCAATAAGATTAATAGTTCAGGAAAAAGTGATTACATTAGGGACAAATGGGAAAGCAAGTCACGTGGGAATCGGGCATTCTTGGAGCTGTGACCTTTCCCCTAGGGGGATGGGATAGTGACTCCCGGTGATAGGGAACTAATTAGAATATCTGCCTTTAGGATTTAGCTGCATTTGTTTGATCCTTTATCTTGAGGCCTGGCCCACAGCAGGAGGTGTCTGTCTGTCTCCACAGTTGTAAGGTATCTGCACTGGCTTCTTTGAGGACCTAGCCCTGTCTCACTGCCTATATTTGTAACTAACTCGGCTGCTTGCAACAAAAGTACTTGGAGGGGAGGAAGAAAGATAATTACTTTGTGACAGCCAGGAAACAGAGGTCAAAGGAAGGAAATGAGTTCAGAGGTATATCCATAGGTTGTATCAGCTAAGACCTACCCTTTCCTATCAGATCACATTTTAGGAATTTATCAGTAGATTAATCCCCTAGTGAGTATAGTGCCCCCATAATCTAGTCACCTCTCAATAGTGCCACCTCTGAACACATGAGACTTTTGGGGGACATTCTGGAAGAGGAGGAAGCTGTGAGATAGTGGAACTCTCTTTTTCCAAGGAAAAGACTAGAATATGACACTGGGTGTGTGACTAGACTACAGAAAGATGAACCAGACCCTTGGAAATCAGGTCTCAGATGCAGCCATATGAATCTTTGCATGGGGTCCCATTGTACCCATTCTACACAGTCATCCTTTTTTCCTTTTATTCCTCGCCAGATCCTCATTGCACCTTGACCTCCCTCCTACATCCTTTCTTTTTCCTTGCATTTCTTCTTTACTTCTGTTAGTAAGTAGAGTACAAGAATGAAAAATCCTTCTGTAATCTTTTTTTTTGGGGGGGGTACCAGGGATTGAACTCATGACCTCATGCTTGCCAGGCAAGCACTGAGCTAAATCCCCAGCCCCCTTCTGTAATCTTGGGTTCACCATTTGGAATTATTTTCATTGGATAGAAGAACAAATACTGACATAGAAAGTTTAGTGACTAGTTTGTAAAGTCTTGAGAATTATCCTGAAATTTAGTTAAGTGCAAATCTCAATATCGAGTTGTTTTCTTGAGATTTTCCATTTCTCCTTAAGTTGATTGTGGAAGAATTTCAGATTAGCTTAAATTTCTGGTTTTTTGGTCTCTGGTCAAAACTTATTTTTGCTATTCTCCTCTGTCCTTTTCCAGATGCTGAAAATTTTTTCTAGGTTAAGATATTAGCAAAATGGGGAGGAAGTCTAAAAATGGCAGACCGGTAGGTAGCAGGAGAGGGACACTCTCTGAGAGAGACAGTTCAAATGCCAGAATAAAACACCCTGGAGAGACCCAAACAGAGAGAGATGGACTCTCACAACCCAGGAAGAAACTAAAGTGCAAAAAACCGCTTGAATATGAGGTCCTGGGGCTACCATCAGAGAAGCTAAAATCAGCAAGCACATCGCCCTCCTCGAGGTGCCTGAATCCAAGCGATCCATGCTAAAGCGACTGGCTTGAGCCACCGGGATGCGGAGCTGAACAGCCCTGCATGCGCTCACCTGGACCGGCCCTGCACACGACCCACCCAGAGGCACTGTGAATTCGCACTGCAGCTGTGCTGAAGTAGGAGGTCGGAGAACCCAGCAACTTTTGGGGACTGGCATCAACACGTGGTGAGTGATGGGAATAAGACCCTCCCACGGGACAGGGGCAAGCAACTGGATGACATGTTGGGTTTGGGCAGGAGAGCCCTAACTGCATAAGGAAGTGGCTTCAGTTGGTTGCTCCCCTCCCCTCACTGAGCGGATTGGTGGAATCTGCTTGGACTAGGCTGCACCCCTGGCTGGGACCCAGTGAGTCACTACAAATTAATTCCCTGAGATCGGCACACACTGACACAGTGAAGGCCTGCAAAGGTTGACTGCCCCGGAAGGGAGGAGCCAGCGCACATTGCCTGTGTGTGAATTCTAATCTCTAATAGCCTACTGAAGTGGGCTAAAGCTCCTAGCCTGCGTGCTCTAGAGGAGCCTTAACCAACAAGAAAAGGGGCTTGGAATTACAATGTACACTTGTATGGAAGGAACCAAAAACATGACAAAAGGGATAAATAAGAAAAAACCCCAGCCCCCACCCTGAGAACATTGATCCAGGAGAGGTAAATACAAAAGAGATTGAGGGCAGCAAACATGCAACATCAAACACAGAGGTAGTAGACATAAAGAGATATCTTCAGGACCTTGTAAGTGGAACCAACACTGAAATATTAATTCAAATTAAACAAGAGCTAAGTAGATTAATAAAAGAAAGGCTGGGCACCTCTCAAGAAGACACAGATAGAAGAATGGAGGAACACAAAAGGAGAGAAACATTTAATGAAGATTACAGAAAAAACCTAGAATTCATGAAGCAGATTCAAAGAGATTATCAGGAAACTAAAGACTCGATAGAAAGCTGGCAAAACTGCTTGAAAGAAACCAAAGATAGACTATCAAAAATTGAACACAGGCTTGCAATGTGTGATCATGAAAGGGAAGATCTCTTAAAAATAACAAGGGAGCAGGCAGTAAAGATACAAAGACTGAAAGATGACAAGAGGATCTATAACTTAAGAATAAAGTATGTGAATGAAGAAGCAGGAATCAAACCAGAGTAATTACAAAGGCTATTCATAGAAATTATTAAGGAAAATTTCCCAAGCATAGAAAAAAGAAATGATATGCAGAGGTATGAAGCATACAGAACTCCAGCCACCTACAACCAAAACAGAGCTACACCCAGACACATAATAATCAAGATCCCAAAAATTCAATCTAAGAACAGAATATTAAAAGCCATCAGAGAAAAGAAACAGATCACCTATAAAAGAAAACCCATCAAAATCATGGCAGACTTCTCAACACAGACCATCAGGTCAAGAAGAGCTTGGAGTGAAGTAATTCAAGTGCTGAAGGAGAACAATTTCCAGCCCAGATTGATGTATCCTGCAAAACTCTCTAGAAATTAATGGAGAAACAAGATGCTTCCATGACAAAGAGGAACTGGGAGAATTTGTGACCACCAGTCCAACCCTATAAAAAATACTGAAGGACATTCTAGGGAGAGAGAACAAGAATATGAGCATTTCAGGAACAGTGGCAGAGAGGCCTCAGTGAATGGAGCAGATAGTGGAGTGAAACAGAAAAACAGACAGCCAATGGCAGGAAAACAGAATAGCAGTAATAAGGCAGAGAAGATTGGCTGTAATGTCTAGTATAGATGGCCTTGAAATATGAACAGAGAGAAACACAGGCAGAGTAGATCAGGGGATAGGGTCCATTGAGATGCTCTATATAGGGAGGCAGTGGGACCCAAAACAAGCAGTGTACCCCATGGAACTGAAAGGGGAGGAACTGTCTAAAAAAGGGAGGCAGATGATACTGTTAATGTGGTAACAAGATTTAAAATTTACATTATTCTCATCACTCTGCTTGGATGGATTACATGCTGTTCCAGTTTGTCTACTTACACTAGTCTTGAAGACATGGTCAGCTATCCCAAAAATAAGAGTACATCTTATGGTAATCATCCCTAATTTTCCTATCAACTTAATCTGAAGCCCTTTATAATTTACACTGTCTAATTATGACTGATCTTATTTGAATCTGGTTTGTTAGATTGCTACTTTGTATTGACTGATTTTATTTAAATCTGTTATGATGGATAGCATCAAGTCGAAGAGTATAGGCAACTACACTGAAGATGACAAGATTCATTAAGATACCCACTCTGGTTTGATTATTTCTTGCTTTTGAAGTCTTATAATGTCTCCAATGCTTCATTTTTATTAATGTTGTTATATACTGCTGAGACTTCATGGTAACCACTGTAGATCACCTTTTATTGCGGTTTTATGTGACTTTTTTGCCTCATCCTTTTCTAGGAATTGTTTTGTTTTATCTTGCTTTGTTTTGTTTTTCCCTGTAATACAGAAAGGATAGATATACATGTAGAGACTCATGCATGCATAGTGCTTATAAACAGTTTATGAGAACCAACTATATAACACATGTTGAAATGAACAACTGCTTTGAAGGAAAAGAGACACTACAATACCCAGTGCTTGTTCCATAATGTCATGATGTGAAATCTAGCAAAACTATCACTTTTTGTTCAAAGTTATTTTAGCTTGCTTTGTTTTGTTTAAGTTCAACACATATGAAGGTATGGACAGCTGTATTGAGAAGAATGAGAGATACTATGACAGCCATTCTTGGCTTCCCTAATGTCTGGTCTTGAAGACCTGAAGTGCACTCCTCATCCTGCTCAGATCAGTTCCATGCTATTTTGTTTCATGTGAATTCCCTGTATGTGAAAATATTGACAACTATTTGGAAGAAAACAAGAGTCAGTGTGGTGGAGGGTGAATATCTCCGATTGTCTAGTTCTGAAATTTATGTCTCTTACATTGGTTTCTTGTGATCCGCTTTGTTCTGTTTTGTTGTGTTTAATTTTACCCTTTTGATATAACTGCATGTATATTTGAGTGGGTAAGATGGATGACCATATTGCTGTTTTTGTCAGATCGTGGAGCAGAACTGTTAACAGTGTCACTGTTTGAATGTCTCCTTTGCATGTTTTAACTTTATAATTTGAACAACTATTTCCAAGAAGTCAATATGTAATTTGTCAAGTAATAATTTCTTAGGTTTTTTTGTTGTTGTTCTTTTCCTTTTTTCCTTGGAATTCTATATTGTTGCTACCCTTTATTCTGTTTTGTTTTGTTTTTTTCTTTTTAAATAAAATTTTAAAAAAAGATATTAGCAAAATGGCTGAGGATTTAGCTCAGTGGTTTAAGCACCTGCCTTGCAAATGCAAGGTTGTGAGTTTAGTCCCTGGTTTTAAAAAAATACTAGCAAGAAACTGGAGATGAAGGCTGAAGCCTGTAATCCTTACTCTTTGGGAGGTTGAGGCTGAAGGATAGCAAGTTTGAGCCCAATGCAGACAACTTAGCAAGATTTTGTCTCAAAATAAAAAATAACAGAGGTCTGTGGATGCAGTGCAGTGTGAAAGCCCTGGGTTCAATCTTCAGTGTGAAAAAAAGATATTAGTAAGAATATAATCAGAGGAAACTTTTCTGTAGTTTTACAAACCTTACACATATCTGGCTGCAAGATCATCTTTATATGCATAATTATCTCTGGCTGAAAACATTTTATCTTGATTAAGGCATTTTTGCTTTTTACTAACAGCAGGGAAGAGTTTCTGGTAAGGACTCCAGAGCCACTTAGGCTCTTTGAAAGCTTTGCAGTCTGTAAGTCCAGATCAGCACATGTCTGCTGCCACTTCAGTTTTTATCTGGTAGAGCAGAAGTGTGGCAATTACATACTTCCAGTCACTTCTGTCATGATTTAATACTACCAACATAATTAACTGCCTTAATTTTAAAAAGTGCTTTTCTATTTGAAATGTTACAGATTTTTATTGTAGCAGATTATGCAATCCAGAGAGACATAAAGAAGAAAGTATTGTGCACAGTGTTTTGTTGTGTAAATATATAATTTCTTTCAGATATGCCTTCTTTCAACTACAATTAAATTGTCATTTTTTTTCTCACTGTTGGGTAATGCAGATCAAAGCAGTCTTGTATACAAATTTTGTGAGAATCCCTAATTACTTCCTAAGGACAAATTCCCAGAAGTGGGAAAGTGGACAGTAGAGTTTATTCATTTATTTTCTTGGTGGTAGTGGGAATTAAACTCAGGACCTCACAACACTGTACTACTGAGCCAAATTCTGGGCCCCTTTATCGGAGTTTAACATTTTCAGATCTTTGCAGCAATTCTACCAAATGGGCCTTTGGAAAGTAGGCACTGATTTATTTATTTTTTTTACTAGTTTATTCTAAAGAGCAACTGTTAATCTGTATCTGTATATGAAGAGTAATTATACTTCAAAATAGAATTCTACTAATCTGACAGTTGAAAAATAGCAATCTCATTTTCACTGAAATTTCCTGGAATACTATTTCATGTCCTTAGTTGGCCATTTGCATGCAGGCCTTAGGGACCATGATCATTAACTTCTACTTCTTGGTTTGCAGGTGAGCTAATTGATAGTTTTCACTCAGACCATTTCCAAAGATGAATAATATTACAGCAGTGTTTGTTTTTCTATGCTCTATGTTTTGTCACTTTCTGTAAGGTGATGGAAAATCAATACATGTTTAATTTATCCAACTTCCAAAATTATAAATAATCTTTCACCTTAATCTAGTCATGTGGTTAATCTGTTCTAATTTTTTGTCTTTTTGAGACAGGGTCTCACTGTGCAGTTCAGGCTGGCCTTGGGCTCACTTTGTAGCCCAGGGTAGTCTCGAACTTGTAACAATCCTCCTGCCTCAGCCTCCCAAGTGCTGGGATTATAGGAGTACATCACCATGGTCAGCTGTTTTAAAATTCTGCAATGAGTACTTTTTATCTTTTTAACAGGAACTAATTTTTTTTAAATTTTTTAAATTTTATTTTAAAAGGGAGTAAAATTAAACACAACAAAACAGAACAGAACAGGATATAAGAAAGCATAAATTTCAAAGCTAGACAACCAGAGATCTTCACTATCTGTCATATTGTCTCTTGTTTTCTTCCAAATGGTTGTCCTTATCTTTACATATGGGGAGCTCATACTAAATAACATAGCCAGTATTTTCACAAGATGTGTAGTTCACTGGCTCCCACTTGCTAAGCAGGGGGGAGGGAGATGGGGGACATGGGATGGGTGACAGGACCACGTGAGATGTCTGATTCTCAGCCCACATGCCACCAGGATCACAGCTGCCCCCCAGAGAGGGGAGGAGTTCCTTGTTCTCCTGGCACCCCCCCCCCCAGTCAACTGCACCGTGCAGGTCCCCATGCGCCAAGGTCTCTCTCCTTCGGGCTGCCAAAGTCTGCCACACTCTCAGCTGCCCCCCAGAAAGGGAAGGAGTAAAAGGAACTAAATTTATTAGCAAAACTACTTGCTACCACTATTTCATCTTGAACCCTACCATATAGCTGCCACTAGTTACATGTTGCTATTTAACTTTAAACTTCAAAAATGAAATCAAGCCAGATACAGAGATACACAGCTGTAGGCCCTGCTACTTGAAAGGCTGAGGCAGAAAGGCTACAAGTTTGAGGATCACACACCCCTCTGGAGGCCATTAGCGCCCAGGTATCAAGCGCTCATCCAGTCTGCTCTGATTCATTGGTCCCTACCACCTAGCAGCTCAGTGGGGGAAAAGTACACAGGTTATGTCTTCACAACTTGATTTCCCACTGCTCAGCTTATTTTTAGGAAAACGACAGAGCTTGGTGTAGGTGGAATAAATGGGCTGCCCGCCATTGCCCTACCTTATGTGAAGATGATGGTTTATCCCTAAAAATTCTCTAGAATATAAAGCATCCCCAAAGAAGTATTCAATAAGCAATATCTTTATATTAGCTATAATACAATTATTAAGTATAATATAATAAGACCATGGACAGGCTTTATGAGCTAATTCATAAAGGTGAGTTATCACAGCAATATTACTCTTTCTCTTCTTAGAGATCTGTATGTGTTGTCTTTATACTTCAACAACAGTTGTTATCATCGGAACATTTATAAACCATATCTTCCTAATGATTTCCACTAAAATAAAAGCCAAATGAAAGCTTTTCTGTTAGGCATACTCCAGAATCTATATAGGGGCTTCATCTCATTTTCCCTCCACACTTAGAGCATGTTGCTTGGCAGAATGTGGATTTGTGAATGTTAAGCCCAGGATGCCTTTTTTCCTTTTTACTGAAAAATGTCACGATTAACATGCATTTCTTAGAGGACAAAATTTAAAATAATGATATAAATAAAAGAATAAAGGGAAAAATTCACTGATTGCCACCAAATGACAATCTCAGTTTATATTTGATGTATTTCCTCCCCCAATTTTTTGTATACATTGATATATATGTGTGTGCTTCTTACAAATGTGACATCATACTATACTGTTTTTCAATTAATTATAAAAATATATCATTATAAAATATTCTCTAGCTGGGAGTAGTGGTATACACTGTAACTCTGGCACTGGGCAGGCTCAAGCACTCAAGAGGATAGGGAGTTCAGGTCAGCCTAGCTTGGACAGGGGAACTTGTTCTAAAAAAATAAACAAAATGAAACAAAACAACAAAATTACTCTCCATTTTTCTGAAACCTGGACCATTCTCATTTTTCCCTCTTGTTAATCATGCTGTGATGGTCTCCTGACTAAACATTTCCCAAGGGTCTCCAGATCTGAACCTATTCTTTTCCAAGGTGGAAACAAAGAATGACTTTTGGGGGGAATTGTTAGAGGTGATTATAAACTTGCCCAGGCCAATCAGGAACAAATCAGTCAAATAAATGGGCCTGGACTATTGTCATGGTTTATGTCAGTGGCCCCCCAGGCCTCATGTATTTGCATTGTGCATTTGTGATTGGTTCATTGTCTAGCACTTGAATTGGTGGTGTCAGTGCTACACCCTCTTAGAGGGTGGAGCCAAGCTGTGATGTAATGGCAGGAAGAAGGTGTGTCTCTCTCTCTTGCTGGTTCCCGCTTGCTGTTTGCAGCCACCATGAACTGCGACCCTGCCATGCCACCCTGCCTTGGAGCCAACTGAGTATGGACTGAAACCTCCAAAAACTGTAAAAAATAAACCTTTCCTTTCCCAACTTTGGGCATCAGGTATTTTGTCTCAGCGATGAGTAAAAAGTAACTAAGACAGAATTTGGTACCGAGGAATGGGGTCATTGCTGTGACTATACCTGACCACGTTTTTTGAGAGGCTTTGGAAATGGCTTGTGGGCAGAGTTTGGAAAGGTTGGGACATGTCACCTGGATGCACAGAGCTGGAGCAACGTAGGTTGTTCTGTAGAGGAGATTCTGGTCAGAGCTCTGGAGACCAGAAGGCTGATAGAAAGCCTGATAGTAAAGATCAGGCTTGTGAGGTTTCTGCTGGGAAGGAGGACTGTATTGGTTGTTTGACTCCCTATGATGTGTGTTATGGCTTGGCAGAAAGTTTGTCTGCATTTTGCTCATGCCCAGAGACTTTGCCTGAGACTGAGATTAAGGGTAATGAACTGATTAATCTGGCAAAGGAAATTTCAAGGCAGTCAAACGTTGAGGCTGTGGCATGGCTATTGTTGGGGGCTTTTAGCCAGCTTTATATTGCTGATCAAGAACAAAGAGCCCAGCAGGATAATTTAAAACACTGTGAGTTTGGCCAGAAGGAAAAATGCAGTAAAGCTGTGGATTGTAA
>PVJX010004237.1:43480-97429 GCA_004027295.1 Dolichotis patagonum
CAGTGGAGACCCCAGAAGTTTGGAAAAGCCAAGAACGTGGATCATCCAAGGAAAGCTGCAAAAACTAAGCAGAGAAGGTTTAAGAGAAAAGCTGCGGGAACTGAAATCCCTGGAAATGCCCTTGGGGTGTAATCACCCAAGCCTTTTGGAGCTTGCAACCAGATTGCTTCAAATGCTGAGCATGGAACTCTAGGACTTAATGTTCGCCCTGCTGGATGTTGGGCTTGCCTTGTTTTCAATGCTTTATATTCCCCCGTTTGTAACTTTTGGAATGGTAATGTTTATTTTGTGCCTTTACATTTCAGAAATGTTTAACCTTGTTTCACTTGTACAGGGGGTTACAGTTAAGAGTTTGCCATAGATATTGGAGGGGACTTGGACTTCTCAGCAATGCTGAAAATGTTAGGACTTTGGCAACTCTTGGAGATGGACTAAATGTCTTTTGTATAAAGGTTGCACATGAGTCTTTGGGGGCCAGGGGTGGAATTTCATGGTTTATGTCAGTGACCCCCAGGCCTCATGTCTTTGCATTGTGCATTTGTGATTGGTTCATTGTCTAGTGCTTGGATTGGTGGTGTCAGTGCTACACCCTCCTAGGGTGATGTAATGGCAGGAAGAAGGTGTGTCTCTCTCTTTTGCTGGTTCCCACTTGCTGTTTGCAGCTGCCATGAACTGCAGCCCCGCCATGCCACCCTGCCTTGGAGCTAACTGAGTATGGACTGAAACCTCCAAGAACTGTAAGAAATAAACCTTCCCTTTACCAACTTTGGGCATCAGGTATTTTGTCTCAGCGATGAGTAAAAAGTAACTAAGGGCTTTTTCAAAAAGATGGCAGACCTACAGGTAGCAGGATATGGAGCCTCTCTCAGAGAGACAGCTTAAATGCCAGAATAAGACACCCTGGAGAGACACAGACAGAGGGAGATGGACTCTCTTAACCCAGGAAGAAACTGAAGGGAAAGAAACTGCTTGAATATGAGGTCCCAGGGCTACCATTAGAGAAACTAAGATTGGCAAGCACTGCACTCTGGCCAAGCCGCCTGAATTCGTGTCCGAGATCCACTTGAGCGACCAAACCTGTGCCGAAGCAACTGGCTTGAGCAGCTGGAGCATGGAGCTGAACAGCCCTGTGTGCGGCTCACCCAGACCCAGTCCTGCACTCGACCCACCCAGAGGCACTGTGAATTCGTGCTGCAGCCACACTGAGGTCAGAGGTCAGGGAGCCCAGCAGTTCTCAGGGACTGGCATCAACATGCGGTGAGTGATGGGAATGGGACCCTCCCATGGGAAAGGGGCAACCAACTAGACGACATATTGGAGTTGGGCAGGAAAGCCCTGGCTCTGTAAGGAAGTGGCTTCAGTTGGTTGCTTGGTGCACACTGACGCAGTAAATGCCCGTGAAGGTCAGCTGGCCTGGAGGGGAGAAACCAGTGTATACTACCCTTGCTTGCACTTCACTCTCTGATAGCGGTGGCAGAGGGCAAACACCCATAGCCTATGTGCTCCAGAAGAACCCTAACCAACAAGAAAAGGGCTGGGAATTATACTATACACTTCCATGGAAGGAACCAAAAACATGATGAGAGGGAAAAATAAGAAAAAGCCCCCAACCCCCAACACTGAGAATATTGATCCAGGAAAGGTAAATATAGAAGAGACTAAGGGCAGCAAACATGAAATATCAAACACAGTGTCAGTGGACATAAAGAGAGATCTTCGGGACCTCATAAACGAGATCAAAACTGAAATATTAATTCAAGTTAAACAAGAGATAAGTGGATTAATAAAAGAAAGCCTGGCCATCTCTCAAGAAGACACAGACAGAAGAATGGAGGAATGCAAAAGGAGAGAAACATTCCATGAAAAATATAAAAAACCCTAGAATTCATGAAGCAGATTCAAAGAGATTACCAGGAAACTAGAGACTCCATAGCAAGTTGGCAAAACTGCCTGAAAGAAACCAAAGATAGACTATCAAAAATTGAACACAGGCTTGCAATGTGTGATCATGAAAGGGAAGAGCTCTTAAATATAACAAGGGAGCAGGCAGTAACCATTCAAAGGCTAGAGGTTTACAAGAGGATCTATAACTTAAGAATAAAGTATGTGAATGAAGAAGCAGGAGTCAAAACAGAAGACTGCAAAGGCTATTCACAGAAATTATTAAGGAAAACTTCCCAAACATAGAAAAAGGAAATGATATGCAGATGTATGAAGCATACAGAACTACAGCCACCTACAACTAAAACAGAGCTACAGCTAGACACATAATAATCAAGATCCCAGAAATTCAACATAAGAACAGATTATTAAAAGCCATCAGAGAAAAGAAACAGATCACCTATAAAGGAAAACCCATCAAAATCATGGCAGACTTCTCGGCACAGACCATCAGGTCAAGAAGAGCTTGGAGCGAAGTAATTCAAGTGCTGAAGGAAAACAATCTCCAGCCCAGATTGATGTATCCTACAAAACTCTCTCTAAAAATTAATGGAGAAACAAGATGCTTCCATGACAAAGAGGAACTGGGAGAATTTGTGACCACCAATCCAACCCTACAAAAAATACTAAAGGACATTTTAGAAAGAGAAAAACAATATGAGGATTTCACAAACAGTGGCAGAGAAGCCTCAGTGAACAGGGCAGACAGTGGCGTGGAAGAGAAAAATAGACAACCAATGGCAGAAAAACATAATAGCAGAAATAAGGCAGAGAAGATTGGCTGTAATCTCTAGTATAGATGGCCTTGAAATATTAACAGAGAGCAACACAGGCAGAGTAGATCAAGAGATAGGGTCCATTGAGATGCTCTATATAGGAAGGCAGTGGTACCCAAAACAAGTAGTGCACCCTATGGGAGTGAAAGGGGAGGAATTGTCTAAAAAAGGAAGGCAGAGGATATTGTTAATTGGGTAACAAGATTTAAAATCTACATTACTCTCATCACTCTGCTTGGATGGATTACATACTGTTCCAGTTTGTCTACTTACACTAGACTCTAGGACAAGGTCAGCTATCCCAAAAATAAGAGAACATAATATGGTAATCATCCTTAATTTTCTATCAACTTCATCTGAAGCCCTGTATAACTTATACTGTCTTATTATGACTGATATTGTTTGAATCTGGTTTGTTAGAGTTCTATCTTGTATTGACTGATTTTATTCAAATCTGTTATGATTGATAACATCAAGTCTAAGAGTAAAGGCAACTACACTGAAGATGACAAGATTCACTAAGATACCCACTCTGGTTTGATTATTGCCTGCTTTTGAAATCTTATAATATCTCCAATACTTTGTTTTTATCAATGTTGTTATATACTGCTGAGACATCATGGTAACCATTGTAGATCACCTTGTTTTGTGGTTTTATATGACTTTTTGCTTCATGCTTTTCTAGGAATTGTTTTGTTTTATCTTGCTTTGTTTTGTTTTTCCTTGTAATACAGAAAGGATAGATATACATGTAGAAACTCATGCATGTGTAGAGCTTATAAACAGTTTATGAGAACCAACTATATAATGTATGTTGAAACAAACAACTACTTTGAAGAAAAAGAGACACTACAGTACCCAGTGCTGACTCTGTAATGTCATGATGTGAAATCCAGCAATACTATCATTCTTTGTTCAAAGTGATTTTGGCTTGTTCTGTTTCGTTTAAGTTCAACACACATGAAGGTATGGACAGCTGTTTTGAAGAGAATGAGAGACACTATGACAGCCATTCTTGGCTTCCCTATTATCTGGTCTTGAAGACCTGAAATGCCCTCCTTGTCCTGCTTAGATCAATTCCATGCTATGTTGTTTCATGTGAACTCCCTGTATGTGACAATATGGACAACTATTTGGAAGAAAAGAAGAGTCAATATGATAGAGAGTGAAAATCTCCAATTGCCTAGCTTTGAAATTTGTGTCTTTTACATTGCCCCCCTTTGACCCACTTTGTTCTTTTTTACTGTGTTTAATTTTACCCTTTTGATATAATTTCATGTATGTTTGAGTATGTAGATGGATGACCATATTGTTTTTGTCAGATCATGGAGCAGAACTATTAACAGTGTCACTGTTTGAATGTCTACTTTACATGTTTTAATTTTGTAATTTGAACAACTATTTCCAAGAAGTCAGTATGTAATTTGTCAAGTACTGATTTCTTAGTGGTTTTTTTGGGTACTTTTCTTTTTTTCCTTGGAATTCTGTATTGTTGCTACTCTTTATTCTGTTTTGTTTGTTTTTTTTCTCTTTAAATAAAATTTAAAAAGAAAAGTAACTAAGACAACTATCATTCTGAGTTTAGCAGGCTAGTGTTGTTGATTTCCTAATAAACAACCTGCTGCTTGTGATATTTTTTGGCGCTGGTGGGAAGAGGGTGTTGCAATGGTAAAAAGGAGAATGCAGGCATTATAGGAGGAAAGTAAGTACTTGTTATCAAGTCGGTCACAGCTTCTTGAGAAGCACACATCAGTTGCTTGGTGGCAAGTGATAACCTCCAGCAGGACATACCAACCTAGTGAGCTTAAGAATGAGCTATGTGGGCCACTGAGATATAGCTCAGTGGCGAAACACCTGCCTGGCAAGTGCAAGGTCCTGAGTTCGATTCCCAGTACAAAAAAAAAAAAAAGAAAGAAAAGAAAAGAAATGAACCATGTAAGGGATGAGGTCATAGAACTGGTTTTCCCTTGAGTTTACTTTCTGCTCCTTGATTACAGGCAATGTGTCATGGAGTCCTCCCTGGGGGCTGATCGCGGTAGGAAGATTCAGGGCTCCTTGGGTGTCTGTTGGTGTCAGAGATGATGTGGCTACCACTGTGACAAAGTGTTGTCCTGGCAGAGGCTGAGGGAGGGAATGCAAAATGTACTAAAAAATGGTACTGTTTGAGGAGAATAGTTCTAGATTTCCTCCTGGTAGTTTTCCTAGTGGAGCCACCAAACCCACTGGATTTAAGAATTGAGGAGTTCTGCAGAATGCTGACCATAATGAACCCTAAGTCCTTTGCTACCTAGGGAGATAGAGCAGGAATGCTGCGTTACAAAGAACAGGAAAAGGAAATTAAGTTTTGTGGGAAGGAAAACTCCACCTTTCCTCTGGGGACAGAAAAAGACTAAGAGGTCGGATGGGGACACTTTTTGACTCAGCTAAAACAAGACTTCTTCCACATGCCTTAATCTCAGGTATCCTGGGATCACTGAGGAGCTGGCTTCATAGAGAATTGGCAGACACTAACTTGTGTATATCCTGAGATCAGTGGCACCTGAAAAATGAGCACACAGCTACAATAAAATGTGGGGAAAGGTGGCATCTTGACCTGAGAATGACATTCTGAGTTTAAGTTAATGGCATAGTTTGCTTTATGTTTCTAGGATCTAGACAGGGTAAATTTATCATCAGCTAGGCTATTAAAATATGGCAGCCAAGCCAAAGGAAAAAGAACATTGCAAAAGAGGAGGAAGAGGCAGAGAAAAAGGAGAATGAGTCTGCTGGGTGGCTTCCTTGAGGTCTAGTAGTGCCAAGGATGAGTTGAAGCAACACTTTACATTAATTTTACAAGTGTCATTATACACAGTGAAGTTTCCTTACGGTGTTGTTAATCTGCTGACTCTTGGCTTCTCTCTTCGGCCATTGGTTTTCTGCAAGGCCAGGTGGTAGATTTTTTTCTTATAAGGATTTAAAAATAAAGAGGAAAGTCTCAGATTCTGTAAGATTGTTGTGGCTTTGAATGTAACCATGGATGGGCTTGGATGGGTTACATGGATATAACCAAGTTTCTGTCTGTCAGAAGGATAAAACAGCTCTGTGGCATGCGTGACAAATACAGGACACCCTAAAGCTGTCCCTAATGTGGCTTCCCATCTTTATCTGCAATTAATTCCAATGGCCCATGACCTTCTCCCTATTACACAACTGCCGTTGACTCTGTGGTCCTTTGGGCCTCTGTCCCCACCCCAAAAGATCTTTCTCTAAAGCCTTCTCATTTCTACCTGAAGGTCGCCCACCTCAAGAGTCTCCTGCTCTTGGTGGTCTCACTTCCTGGATCCTTTTCTCTGGCCAGGGGATTCTGGCCACCCACCTTCCTCATGTGAACAGATTTCTAAGCTCTTCTAACACACCAAAGCTACTTGAATGCAGGGCTGCATTTTCCTATATGATTATGGACTTTTTGAGACCAGGGTTTGTTTTACTAATTTTTGATCCTTCAGCAGCTAAAGCAGGTGTATTTGTCCATGGGTCCCATGTGGTGCTGATAGCTAGTAGTGTGGTCCCACACCATGGTAAACTTGTAACATTATCATGTGATTTTTAGCTATGTTTTTCCTGACTTGATTGTGCAGAGCTTAAGTGCAAGCTGCATAAATGACAATGGAACACAGTGTAGGGGAGGGTGCAGTACAAGGGTAACTCTACTTCCTCCCTCCACCATGCAGTGAGTCCAGCTGAAACCTCTGTGCGCCAGATGTTTCATGTGCTTCTGTGTCTTGGTGAGTAAAACATAGTGATTATTTTTGTTTGTTTGTTTTGTTTTTTGAGGCAGAGTCTCACTATGTAGTGTAGGCTTGAACTTGCTTGTGTAGGTGAGGCTGGCTTCAAACTCATAGTGATCCTCTTGTCTCAGCCTTCTGAGTGCCGGGATTATAGGTGTGCACCACTGTGCCAGACAAACATAGTGATTATGATAATACTCAACATACCTGTGTGTGTGTGTGTGTGTGTGTGTGCACACGAGTGCGTGGTGTGCCTGTACCTGTGAAGACAGGCATTTACTGTTATGAAGCAGACGTGTAAATTATCATATTTCACTATTAAACTTGGGCTTGTTGTGTTGTTTGGCTTTTATGTTAGAATAAAAATATAAAAAAGGAAGTTTTGTTACTTATTCATGAAGTATTATATATTAGACAGTTCCGCTTCACTCAGTGTGGCCCAGAGAAGCCATGAGTTTGGACAGCCATGACCTTGAGCAAGGTCTGAGCCCTGGAATTGCTCAGCTAATGCTGGCTGAGGAAGCCTGTGTGTTTGCAGAGTCCTTGAGTCCTTCCTTGACACAGTTTTGTATCACTCAGCATAGTGCCTATTGGTGAGTTTACCGGTGACTCCTTTATGACGCTTCAGCTTCTCGAGGGCCAAGTTACAAATTTAGTGCCTTTAGGACGATGCTTAGTAATTCTGGGTGTTAAATAAGTGTTGACTTTAGGAAAAATTGCAATGTTACAGGTGATTTTTAGATCATCTAGAGTTATGCAACCAACAAACAGCTTGGGGATAAGCACTGAAGTAGGCACATTGTATACTGTGTACTTCGTTGTCACTGCAGCTTTTAAGATGGATCCCCATTTTACACACACGGGGAGACTGTGCCTTATATGTAAATTCTGGTCAAAATATGTAATGACCATGCATTGCACTATGTGGCGTCCCACACTCAGATGGACAGCTGCAGCCAGACCTTTGGCATAACCTCTGTATCATCAGTTACCTTTCAGTATTTGAAGCTCAGAGCAAAGGAAGAATATCCTTTTTCCATTTGCACTCAGTCCTGCTCACAGCCACCCCCAGCTGTTCCATGATATGGCTAGCCAATTCACCTGACTGATTAAATATATTATTACATTGTAACTTTATTTACTTCCTTGTTATTAAATCTTATATTGCACCATGGACGCAGATGATCTTTTCTTGATTAGAGTAGGACTGGTGATATACTACAAGGAGAGATCTATAATTTAATAAGGACAGAATTGGAATGCTACCAGCACTGGGATACTTAGCGTTTTAATTCTTTTGAGGAAGGGCCAAAATATGGATATCCTTAGTATAAACAAAGGCTAAAGAATTAAATTGATAGTCCCAAGGTCGTAAGGTCTTTTTTTTTTTTTGTACCGGGGATCACACTCACGACTGCATGCTTGCAGGGCAGGCGCTTATGTTGCTGAGCTAAATCCCTGGCCCTAGGTCTTAAGGTTTTATATCATATAGGCACAGTGAGAATTTGAACTCATTTGGAATCCCAGGACTTATATTGGAAACAGGCTTAGTTTGTGCTGGACCTAGAAAGTCTCAAGCAATAATGGGAAAGTTTTTGAGGTGAAGAAGAGGAAGATCAGAATTACACTTGGGAACATTAGTCTGGTTGGTGGTGTTGGTGGAAGTGGGGAGAGTGAGAGCAGACAGACAAAGAGAGACAGATTGAATGAATGAATAGAGTAGAGGATGGGTGGATGGTTTATGAGGAGACAATGCAGAGGGGCTGCTGCAGTTACAACAGATATTTTTACAAGAGATTTGCTTTCAGCACAGAGGTTGATGACAAGTGGGAGTTTCCAGAGATAGTTAAGGTGGGAGATAGAAAAGAGGTGCTCACCAGAGTCAGAAATCTGGAAGTTGCTATATAAAGCCTTCAGACACATTCCTGCAAGTAAGTGAGGCCCCCAAAAGCCAGGGGAGAGACAAAGGGAACCCAAAGGCACAGGAATAAATTTAGCATACTAGGGGCATACTAGGGGCAGGAGAAGAGGTGAAATCGTGTAAAGACAGGCAAAAAGGGCAAACAGCGCAGCCCAGAGCAGTGACTTACAACAGGCTGGTCAGTTACACAGTAGAAATGGAATCCTACATGAAAGTGTGTTAGGGAAGGCTTAGAAGCCAGGCGGGTGGTGTGCATCTGTAATCCCAGCTACTCAGGAGGCCAAGGCAGGATTTCTTGGTCCATGAGTTGTAGACCAGTTTTGGCAACATAGCTGTCTTCATCTAAGACAAAATAAAACCCTTTGATAAACTGTTGGGGTGACAAGAGTATGAACAAGGAGCTAGATAGTGGGAGACCAGGGAATATGAGAACAAGTAACCTACCAGGCGTTACAAGTAAGCGGTTGGAGACTGGGATTGTATAGCAGAAGCAGGGAGTTGGGGATGGCTGCAGAGCTTGCACAAACATGGGGTTTTAAGATACCTATATTGCTGTCATGTATACTCTGTTATCTCTCCAAACCTATCTCTCAGATGCAAAAAAGCCTGGTGCAGGTCTTGGCAGAGATTAAAAAACAAGGCAGACTGGTATGAGGAGGGGTAGAAAGGGATCCAGCCCCATAATAGGGATGGCCAGCTGATGAATGGAAGACATCTGCAAAACAGATGCTTAGTCATTTGTCTGATGACATAAGCACACCAGGAACTTGTGAAACTTTTAGGAGGGTGGTGAGGTCAGAGGTCACAGAATGGGGGTAAAGCAAATTTCCTCTACATCTTATGGGACATGCAGGCTCCAGCTGACATCTGTGGTACAATGTCATCCAAGTTGACATGCTGTTATTCTTTTGGAATAAGCTAAATATGTCGGTGGATTTAACAAAAATGAGCATGGCAATGAATGGTTTGAAGATTTAGTAAACTGGAGGCAGACGGCAGGCCTTAGCACAGCATTACGTAGACATAGTTTACATCAGCTGTAATAGGGTGGGCTTCCTGGCTGCGGGTCATTGGTTTAAATTGTCTGCTGGAGAGTATCTCTGGGACTTCCCTGGTCCCTTTGCTCATGAGTAATTGTTTCCTAGAAAACTTTTTCCAAGCCCCAAATGTGCCTCCTGAGCAAGGATGTGACCCAATGGAGAAAGCTGCTGCAAAGTAAGGGGTCAGCAGCCTCAGATCCCTGCTTTCACTGCCTGTTGTGATTCACTGAGGGAGCTTGTGACCTTCGCTAACATCAAGCAGGAATCTGGGCCCTGCGCAGACTCCTAGCCAAGATAAAAACAGAAGCTAAGGGGTCTGACTGAGGCCATCTCAGTTCTGTATTTTTACCGCTAAAATTCATGAGGTATTTCTCTTAGTAATTTATGTAAGTCACAGAAAGGGGTTTTGCATGTGTGTGCATACACGTATCTGAGCATGACAGGCCATTTTGGCTTTCACTTAAGAAGCATATGACAGTTAAATGAAAGTGCTAGCTGAAACCATATCAAAAAGATGGTTTAAAAATGCAATCAATAAAAATGAAACAGTAGCTTTTCGTAATAATTTTATAATGTACATTCTGGTAGGCTCTCCAAGCTTGCCCAAAGAAAAAGGGTAAAGAAAAGACTTTCTTTCTCAATTTGCTGATTTTCTACAATATATACTGGTCATGCTGAAAAATTATAAAATTCATGAATGTTACTTGCCTTTATAGACCCATTTCTTGTCTATAAATGATAGCAAATATTAAGATAGGAGTCCCTACAGCTATACCAGAGGTGCTGCTAATAGTGGGAGATTTTGATGTGAGACCCTGGCATTGTATTTGTTCACAGATGGCCACAACAGTAACTCCTGCTTCACATATACTTACAAGTATACTTACAAGCACTTCGCCCATGGAAAAGTGGGGCATATGTCTTTTCTGCCGCTGCCACCAAGCGGGGTAAGACTTTTACTTCACTCAGTCCACAGTTTTGAGGTGATGCAGCATCCTTTGTGTTGCGCTACTTGCTTTGGAGTCCTCGGCTATCCTGTAAGACATCTGAGAGCCTACTAGCACAGCCTGCTGTGCTGGTAGGAAGCCCAGACTATGTAGAAAGGCTTATTCTGGCTGATAGTCCCAGCCTTGGTTCCAGCCAGTGGCTAGAATCAAATGCCAGGCATGGAAATGAGGGTTGTCTTAGGATGATTCTAGCTCCTAGCCATCAAGTTTTCTGAGGTGTCAGATGTCATAGAACATAGATAAGCATCTATCTTACAGATAAGCTGTCTTCATTCTTCCCTGTCCAAATTCCTTACCTACAGAATCTGAGTGATTTGTTCCATGGAAATAGCAACTAGAATAGTAATGAAACCAGGAACTGTATGTACTCCTTGAATCCTCCCAAGGTATTTCTCTTGGAGAGTTAGAAAAGCTTCTTGGAACACTATTTGAAAACCTCTGGACTAACCAGTCTTCAAGGACATCCACTTCCCTTTTCCTAATAAACCTAGAAAAGCTTTATCAAGAAAGAGAAGTATCTTGTCCAGCATTTGGATTGAGTTCTGCCCCCCAAAGATGATGAAATCTTAATCCCAATTATCTGTGAATATGACCTTATTTTGAAATAGGGTTATTTCAGATCCTTGAGAAAAAGTGAAATTCCTAGGGTGGGTGGGTTCTAATCCCTTAAGATTGTGTCCTGATAAAAAGAGACATTTGGACACAGAGATAGACATTATGTAGGAAGGATGCCTTATGAAAACAAAGGTCAGTATAAGCAAAGATTGCCAGCAAGCAATCCAGGTGATAGGAGAAGACAAGTACATTCTACTCATCCAGCTGTGCTGCAGATGCATTAAATTTCTTTTTGTGCCACCCAGCATGTGTTACTTTGCTATGGTAGCCTTAAGAAACGCATATATTCAGGTGTGACATATACTCAGGTATGACTTTGAATGGGGATGATGGACCTTCTTTCCCAAGACCTTCAGTTAAGGCAGCTGGGTCTTTTGGTTGATTCAGCTGTATTTTCTTTGGAGCCTACAAGGTACAAGTACTGTAGGGAAATGCAGAGATAAATACATCTCAGTTTCAGCTCTCATTGGTGCTCCAGTTTAGGAAGGAGAGCTATAGGACCAAAAGTATAAGAAGTGCCAGATTTAAAGTGTTAGAAATAGTATCTTTTTGTTTGTTTGTTTTGCACCAGGAGTCAAACTCAGGACCTCACACTTGCCAGGCAGGTGTTACACTAGTGAGCTAAATCCCCAGTCCCTCTAAGAGAGCCTTAAAATGCTTTAAAAAGTCTCCAGGATTTTATTTTGTTTTATTTTTAATTAAGTTAAATCTCAGGAATTTTAATACAGGCACAGCCCTAAGCTGGATTTGGGTATAGAGAGCTGAAGATAGAGGGGATATTTCCATGAATATCTAGCATTCTAAGTTCCTCTGGCTAATCCAAGAACATAAATAGAGTAATAATAACCTATATTGTTGGGCCTAAAGTAGTTATAGAGTCCTGGATAAATTTTTACATAATTTTTTCCCTCCCTGTACATGTAAAAAAATTCATGATTCTAAATATTTTAAAACAACTTTTAAAAAGAGTGTAAATTTTGTCTTACAACTGTTCATTAGTATGATCAGTGCTCTTAAGAATATCATTATTTGTATTTACTGTATGGTTTTGGAATCAAGTTTTACATAATCTTTATGCAAATTCTTGATCAGATTTATGATTAGTGCACTCACCATTCATTAGCAGTTCCTGAGTTTAGAGAATTACAATACTTATCTGGCTGGTTTACTATATAGTACTTGAGATTTCATTGTTTCAATATTGGTAGAATTTGAACAAATCATCCTGAATTATAGAAGCTGCATTATTAGGAGGCTGCCTGCTAAGGCAGGTCCCACCCTGGCACCACCTCCCACTATAATAGCCTTATTTAATATAAATCAGGAATTTAATCCTTCAGGCATCGTTCACATTTCCATTTGGCATGAATAGTTTTTTTTTTTTTAAGGTTACCTGGATGTAACAAATATTTGTGTAGTTAAATGTGTAGAGTTGTTTTGACTGAAGTAAAATCTCTAGTGTTCAATTTCACAGTGTGAATTCATTTAAAATACTTCCTCACTAAAGTAAAGGATGTCAACATCCTGTCTTTGTCTCTCCAGGCATAAAACAAGTAAATCCGTTAGCATGCTTATATTGTTAAGCTGAGTGTGACTACCAGGAAGGCTTATGAGTCATGCCACCACCAGAGGTTAGAATGTGGGGAGAGTTAAGAAAAAAATGTGTCTTCTAATTTTGAACAAACTGACTTCCTGTTAGAAAGGCTGACAGAAAGGCCCTGCCCCTATGGAAAAGTTTGGTTTCCACTTAGAGATCATTGTTGTACATAGTCTTTCAAACTTTTGTTGAGATTGGCTGCTCTATAAAGTAGTTTTCATAAAGAAATTTAAATCACTAAGAAATATAGTTTATACAAACAACTCAGCAGGCACAAATGGAACTCATCATCTGTTTTATAAATTTTTCAACATTTTTTCCTCAGTTGCACAGTGAATACATCTTGCTTTTGCATTGGTTTTTAATTATGTTTGAAATGAATCAGTCTAAGAAAGATATTCAAAGCAATCCAAATGATCAAGTATGATTTTAACAAAATTATCACACGATTTACATGAAACCTATTATATGATTTACAATGGAATCACCAAAATCTCCACAGTTCAAAATGAGGAAATGTTACAATTTTGTCTTCTGGGGAATTTTTTGTATCAGGAGAACCATAGAGGAAATATAAAATGCAAACCTACAAAGTACCTCTTCTTTGTCACTTTTCTCAAGATCTGTCTTGCCTGGGAATCTGGAATGTAGCTCAGTAGAATGACTACCTAGCACACTTGAGGTCCTGATTTTGTTCTCTAGCACCACAAAATGAAGCAAAACCAAACATCTAATAGTTTTTAAAAAAGTGTAGATGTATGAGTTGTAATTTTTAAAAAAGGGTAGATGTGTAAGTCTAGATGTATGAGTTGTAATGAGTTGAAATAAAACATTCCTTAAAGGATTAAAACAGTAAAGTTAATCTTCTTACTCCCAAACTTTACTGATAGAATTCATAAATCAAGCTAGTTGGAAGTCATGACTGATTGGCCTTAGGTATTTGATAAAATCATTGCCTGTCCGGTAACTTTTATGCAAAATATTCAGGCTCAGAAAAATACTCATACTTTTGCTATGCCTGATCATATGTGTACCTTGTGTTCAACTATGTACAAATATCAAATCTAAAGTATAACCTGTATTCATAGACTTATATACCAGGAAATAATGTGGCTCATGAACAGCTTCTCACTTGTTTTCTACTTGGATGTTTAGGATGATATTGAACCTTACATTCAGAAATATGTAGGGTTTGAGGTATGAGTTTAAGTTCCTGAGTCTCAAATTAACTTCAGTGATTTCCACTTTGTATGTTTACTTCTCCTCCCAACAAAATGCTTACCTGTATCTGGCTAGTTAACAACAGTAAGTAGCTGAAGCCATTTATCTCAATATTCTATACAAATCAAAGGCCAGGAAATACCATAGTGGATGGTGGCAGTGGGCAGTCGTTTTCTTCTGGGCACAATGCATTGAAATCATTCTGTCTTGAATGTGTTGTGTTCCCAGCTTATCTCCAGTTCTCCAGAGTTTTTACTCAGATCGCTTTGATATATACATGCACATGGCCTGTCTCCCACATTCAGCATCCTTTCTCATTTCAGTTGTCCTCCAGAATTGACTTAGTAAAAGGAAAAAATACCATGCACACATGTGTGTGTGCGTGCGCACACCACACATGCACACAAATGCTTAGTGACAGTTTAGCCTTGAGTTACCAGTCATAATTTCCTTATGTGAAAGTGGTACATAAAATTTTCTTACAGAGGGCTAGCTTCCTTAGGCTAAGTGAATGTGGTTAATTAAGGGAGGCCTCCTAGCTGTGCAGAACCATTCTGATTCCTTTAAGTAACCACTATCATTACTGCAAGAGTATTTACTGAAAGCTGAGCTGGACAGCTGTTGTACAATTTAATCTGGCAAATGCACAAAAATTGCACTCCAGATTATATATTACAGCACTAATTACCCAAATGAAACTCCAGGGGTGCCTTAGGTAGATGCATTACAGTGAATTAAGGAAGGAAATAATTAGTCACAATTACAGAAACTAGCTCAACACAAAGTAAAAGAATGCACACAGCCCATTTCCAGCAGAGCACAGGGAGCCTTAGTAATAGTTTAAGAAATGTAAAAGATAAACATGACTTCAATAAAAATGAGACAAATCTCAATGTTAAGTTGTAAAAAACTGACTTTATTTGTTGGTTTCTGTTTCTATGTACTACATAGCCAAATAACATTAAGACATTTTATCATGACTATATGTGATGACAAATCAACTTTCAAGTCTTTTCTTGACAATCTTAAGAGGTTTTGTCAGCATTTGACACAATATAAACTCATACAGTGAGTAAACAAGTGGCAAAAAGAAAACTGAGTGAGCACATAAGGCATGGAGTGTCAACCCCAATAAAAAGAAGCAGAGTAAGGTGGTAGAGAGAGAGGTACTTAGAAGTTTGTACCAGATTAAAAATCATGCATATGAAGTGTTCTTTAACATATCCAAGAAATTGAGTTGTCCAAAGTTACATATCCCATCAAGAACTTCTGGTTTAAAAAAATTCCTTGAGGCAGAGGGAGATTCTCTTCTACCTCTCCCAAGTAAAAGCAAAGATGCCATATTACCAGTGAGTACCACTGGAAAGATGGAACAGTAGTGCGCACTAGTTTGGAAGGCTGGCATAAAACTGTAAGAAGCATTCCACTGGGTTTGAATCTGAAAAACTGTGATATGCCTGATTCTGGCTAAGGCTATTCAAGCTTTCTTACCATATTTCCAAATAGACAAGAAAAGAGGAAGTTAAAGTTTGGTGGCACATGCTTGTAATCATAGCACTTTGGGAGGCTGACGTAATAGAATGTTCAAGATTAGCCCAGGCAATTCAGAAATTTAGTGAGACACTGAGTCAAAAAAAAAAAAAATAAAGAAGAAGAAAGGAAAAAAAAGGCTGAGATGCAATTTAGTGCAAAAGCCCTTGGTCCAATCTCCAGTAATAAAAAAAAATTATGAGAAAATTCTATATACATATGCTGTTTTACTAATTTGAGATTAGTAGAGAACCCTGTCCTGAGTTACTAAGCTCCTACTCCAAATGTGAAATCTTTGAATAGCACTATCACATTCAGTATTTATAGATGAATTAAATTAATCTTAGTTTGCTCTCTAAAAACAAGTTGAATTATATTGACATTTATCTGTTCACTACTAAGTCCTGTGGACAGCTTTCATGGTGATGGGTCATGAATATTCACTGTTTAACATGTCATTACTGTTGATCAGGAATTTGGTAGGAACTCATATTAGAAATAATCTGCTTAAAGAATGGACTTTTCTTACAGTAGAAAAATTTTTAAAAAGCAGCAAATTTCCTTTTGAAGGAAATGTTAATGAGGCAAAGATTCTGTTTTTCTTAAAACCAGAAATCATAAATTAACACACTGTCCATACTGAATTTGAACTTCCCTTATCCCAAGGAACTCAAGGAAGATTTCAGGTTCTTTAGATCCTGCCACACAAAGGGTTTGAGGGCTAGGTCAGGAGTCTTCTCTAAATGAACAAAATGTTTGCATGCAGCTGACAGAACTTGATGCTTAAGTTGCCATGTAAATTGTGATAGCACATTAAAATAGCTGGAAAACAAGGGCAGGGAAAGAAATGGGTGAACAGTAGGAAAAGCCTACAATTGTAAATAACAGATTTAATTGTATTAAGAAGCTTGGTGTGTTAAAAACCAAACCAAACCCAACTTAACCCACAACAAGAAAATGCAATAGGGTTCTGAGGTGTGGTTCTCTTAGGCAGGTTTCACTGGAATACATTTATATATCCCCTTTTGACCACAGCATCACCAAACAATTGTTTGTTTTGTATTTCTCCATTAAAACTGACCGAAAAGCTTATCTCTCATGAGAGTCAAGCAGTCAGTGGAGTGAAGAATACATATGGTGTTTTTATATTTACACAGCAATTTCTTATGAATCCTGTAGAGGCTGTAGAAGTAAAGTTACTTGTTCCTTTTTAGCAAGAGCACTTGTAAAACACAGAAAGTGAATACGTAACTATCCCTTATACACTGAATTGATCAGTTAAAGAACTTTAAAAAAGTCAGCAGTTCATTTACCTGAGATTCCCATTGAAAGGCTAAATAGTAGTTGGATGCCTTTTACTTAAGACTGTGAACAAAAACTTACAAAATTAAAAAGGGCTAGTCAGAAAATTCAGATTTCAAAATTAAGTTTAAGACTTTTGAATTGTTATAAAACTCATTAGAAAGATCTTCCTTTTTAGTTAAGACATAAAGTCATATATTGATGTTATTTACAACTTCAGTTGGGGGTCAGCTTGCAAAGTCATTAAGAAAACAAACCAAATTCTTTTGGAATTTTGAGCAAGTGTTAAAAGAATTTTCAGTGATCTAGTTTAGGTTTTAACTCAGATGAGATTATTAGTTAATACCAAGTAAAAATTTCAGTGTAAATATGATTTTTAACCTGAACAAATCCCTTTTCAAGGGTGACATATAAAATAATTATAAATTTTAATCCAGAAAAAAGGAGTGTACCCAGTGTTTCCTCTCACTTATCCAACCTTACTTTTCAGTAGAGTATTTTAGCCATGTACCACCATAGACAATCTGCCAACAGACTGTTTAAAAGCAAGAGGGCTGTTTCTAAATATAACACTTCATGCTCAGGATCCCAATGATGAATTGAACATTTTTATCATATGCGAATTATAACCAAATAACTATTTAAAATTACTATAATTTCAACACTATTTCTATTTAAATCAGCTTTTTATAACTTTAACATAGCACATGTATCTGCCAACCAGTTCCCATAGCTGCCTTCTATGTACAACTCAAAGTAGCATTATGCAAATTAAACAGGATCAAGGAGCACTTTTTATTTCTGTCATATTGGGCAATCAATCCTAGGGCCTCCAGCACACTAGGCAAGCACTCACCACTGAGCTACAGTCACAGCCCCCAAAAGCAATACTTGAAAACAGCATTTTAACCCCAAATCATCTTACTTTCTTTTACCGTTACATTACAAAACTTTCTTAGGTCAGTCAGTGACATATTTAGTTCAAATACTATACCCCATTGGATTTTTAAATACAAAAGGTAAATAAAAGCTCTTGCTGATCATCAGGCAAAAATT
The DNA here is from genome assembly GCA_004027295.1 of Dolichotis patagonum. Taxonomy (NCBI): domain Eukaryota; kingdom Metazoa; phylum Chordata; class Mammalia; order Rodentia; family Caviidae; genus Dolichotis; species Dolichotis patagonum. The sequence continues at coordinate 61,254 of PVJX010004237.1, forward strand.
ATTGCTAAGTGACACTATTTAGCAGCGTTTTTTTGTACTTTTAATAAAGTAACAGAACCATTTTAGATGAGATATATAGTCAGAGAGTAGAGTTTCCATGCTTGCATCACAGCGAGAGAGCTTCTGGGCAATTGACTGCTATATATAAAAGTGGATTATTCCATGTAACAGGCAGAATTTGAATAGATTTCTACTGCTATGCCCTGAGGAGGAGACAGGGCCTGAATACACCAGCTGTAACAGAGCAGTTTAGTAGTGAAATTTTTTCCATCTGATGCATCCACATATCAGGATATCAAAGATGATTAAATTATTCAGAAAACAGACTTCTAATTCTATGGTTTTTAAATTTAATTACCTACTAGAATACTAAAATAAATCTAATTTCTCTAAGGTTGTTCTCTAGTGCTGCATAGCAGTATTGAAATTAAAGAAAAGGAACTTCTGTATTTAGTGTATAAGTGATATTTTAAAAAATGTTGGTAAAAATGCAAATCAGCTAAATTATAAATGACCAAGTCAAACATGCCAACCACCTAAGATCACTTTCTTTACCCACTTGCAAGCTTCTTGCCTAAGGATAATTACAACTGTTTGGTATATGAAATTGTGCACTTTAGGGTTCTATTGGAAAAAGGTGGAAAATATTAAAATAATACTCTGTGACAATGCACTTATGTGAATTTGCACTCTAGAGAAAAAGTTTCTGTAGAATAAAAGACTCAGCCAAAGAAGACAACTGATATTAAAATAATTAGCACAGATTCCGTGGTGCACACATGATGAAAACAAAAGTAAGGACCATGTACAGGTGTGAGCAATCTAAAAATGACCTTGGCAAAAAATACCTTCATCCATTTACAATGTACCAAATGCATGCAACTTATAATTCCCTCCCTTTCACAACAGTGAACTGAAAAAACAAAACAAAACCAAAACGTAGACAGAACCATCTGTTTCTGTAAGTAGAAAACAATAACAGATCCATTAGGTTCCAAGACAAAAAAACCCTTTAAAATATTAATATTGAAAAATACAATTAAATTTTTATTAAAAATACATACTCCTCACTCAGTGTGTACATTTTGTGTGAAAAAGAAAAAAAAGGCATTAAGACTACCTAATTATTTATACTGTATTTGGTAGAAGCGTGTTTCAGTCACACTTTGATGAAAAGTTGTTATTCTGCTTTCATTTGCTCCCGGACATCAGAGGGCAAAGTTTCAAAGAGAGTGTCTTCTACAACTAGACCGGCTCGCTTCAAAGCCCGGCAGTCGCCCAGTTCGGGAGGGAGGATTTCAAAGTGATTTCCTTTGACATCCAAGTAGGAAAGAAATAGTAAATTTCCAATTTTTGGCGAGAGTACTGATAGACTATTTTTCCCAATCTTCAGAGTCTTAAGTTTCTTGCAAAAGTAGAGTTCATCTGGAAGGCTTTCCACTTTGTTACAAGTGATGGAAAAATACTGTAAACTTTGTAGAACTCCAACTTCAGGTGGGATGAATCGGATATCATTGTAGGATAAGTCCAAGTATCGGATTTTGTTGCATAGGAAGAGGTGGGAAGGCAGCACCTCTATTTTATTGTGACTAAAGGACAGTCTTTCCAGACTGGTAAGTTTCTTTATATGCTCTGGGATGTAGGTGATGCTGTTATGCCACAGTTTTAGCACTGTCAACTTCCTCAAGTGCTGGAAGCTCACAATTTCTTCTATAGATTTCAGGTTGTTTTCTTTCAGGTCCAGTTCCTGGAGGCTGAGCAAGCTGAACACAGCATGAGGAATGCGCTCCAGGTCACAGTGGACCAGTTCTAGCTCTGTCAGATTGGTCATCTTCTTTAAGTTGTTGATCATGACCAGTTTAGTGCCATCATTATGTATGCACATCTTCTGGAGATGGCTGGCAACATCCACCACTGCCTGAGGGATTTTGGAAACGTTGCTTTTGATAGAGAGAATTTTAAGGCTTTTGAGATCTCTCAGAGACTCGAGAGTGACATTTTTTGAAATATCGTGACTTAGAGAGCCAACAAGGTAGAGCTCTTCCAGATTCCGCAGCCCATACATCCAGGGGGGCAGCTCCCTCATGTCATCAAACTTGACACTCAGAACTTTGAGGTTTTCCTTCAGGAAGGAGAGAGCTGCACTGTGGATTTTGACAGAACATTGGTGTAGAGAAAGTTCCTGGAGATTGTCTAGCTGAGCAATGGTGGCTGGTATCATTACATTCTTAATGATTTCAAGTTTTAGAGACTGTAACTCTGTGATTTCAAAAACAGTGTCTGGAAGGCCAGAGAGCATGATAAGAGGCAGTTCCAGTCGATTATGGGCATTTGTCTGCAGTTTCTGCCTCAGCTTATCAGGAGTCCACTCATTATTTAAGTTTAGCTGCTTTAATTTGTTTTCACTGACTTCAGACAAGAACACTGCAAATCTCTTGGAATAAAGAGGATCATACTGATCGATCATATGAAGCATAAAAGCAAAGTCATTTTTCACATCTGGAATATCATCAATTCCAGTCTCCTGCCGGACATACTCAAAAGAATATTCCCTTAGAGAGCGATAGAATAGCCAGTATAAGGTATAAAGGCATGTCAATCCATAGATACTTACAAAGCACAAGTAGCAAAAGGAGAGTTTTGAGAACAAGTGTGCCATGGTATGATTGCAAGAAAAGTTTTTATATCCAGTCATGTCCTGAATGTCAACATTACAATCCACTGTAAACTGGACTTTGGAAACCAGAGCACTATTATACGCAATGATGATGAGGAATTTGATAACTTTGAGTACAGTCTGGCGAACATACATAGCATAGAGTATATCACCTTCTTCTACATGCAGCCTGAACTTCTTCACCTTCTCAAATAAGGCCTTTGCTTGCTCACCTTCCTTTTTATCCAGAGCCCCTGCTGTAGATTTGTCAACCACAAATTTCTCAGGAATTGACTTCAGAGACTGAGAGTTGACCAGGCTGCCCTCCGGACCAGACTGGGTGGTGTTGGACCTGTTCATATTGTTCTTCCTGTTGTCTTTTTCTTCTGAGTCCTCCCCAGATACTTCAGATAAAGCCCGTGTGGTCCAAGGAGAGTCAAAACACTTTCCCAAGATGGAGATGAAATGTTCTATTTTGGAGCTGGATCCAGGGAATTTGAACCAAAAGTTACTGCAGAGCATGAAGACCAGAGTATGGATGAGCACAAGATAGGGAAAATACTTGGCATACCAATGCAGGGCTCGCTCATAACACATCTGGTTTATAAAACTATACTGCTGAAGATCCAGGTCTGTTTTCAGCCCTTTCATTTCCACAGTGGCAGGGTTGGTAGGAGATGGTTTGGGTGGCGGCAGTGGGGTGGTACTGGAAACTGCTTGAGAGACGTTTGAAACAGATGAGTGGTTCTGAGCAGGCTGCACTCTTTTTGGAAGGCAGATTATCTTGTCTTGCATGACCTGAAACACAGAATTAATATTTTCAAATTATATTACTCAAAGCTTTCATAATGTCATTAGTGTAAAGAAAGCGGCAATAACATCCAATAAATGTCCATTTCCTCTGCCTGGAAAATATAATGTTCAGTTCCAGCACCAGGGTTTTATTCTTAGCTCATGTTAAAAAAATGAAATGTCTGAATTTGTTCATCACGTCTAAGTTATGACATAAAGCAGCAGCTTTGTCGGGATATACACGTCAAAACAAAGTGAATATTTAGAGGACATTTACTTTCTTAAAAATTTGCATTTCTTCTCTCACTGAAGATGGACAGAATCAATCATTAGTGTAGAAAGTGCATCACCAATCAGATTCAATTCTGATTTGCATAGCTTTCAGTGTTCTATTGGTTTTTACACATGCAGTAAAAGGATTAGAAAGAAGTATGGAAAAATTCCTATTATTTCTCCTTTTTTTTCTATACATACCCTAGATTATATGCATAGATTAATATAAATAGCTTTAATATAATAAGAATAATGCTAAGATTTCATAAAATCAGTTTCTTCTGAGAAACAAATAATACAGAAGTGTTCAACAGTAAAACAGTTGTCTAAATTTGCTAGCTTTTTGTACAATACTGAGAATCTTTATCCATTTACCAATGTTTAGTATGATGAAAAGAATACTATGCTGTAACAATGTCAAGCAGTTTCATCAGATTGCAATTTGGGAAAGGGAGAATACCGTTTTTAAAGTTGAGATAGAATAAGGTGGAATGTATCTTGTATCAACTTGGAGGAATTATTGACAGAAGCAATGGTAAGTGGAACAATTTGAATAATAAGCAGGCAGTTCAAAGTGAGAATAATAACTAAGGAGTATACCAATGACATATGGAGTAAATAATTCAGAGAAAGTCCATTGTACTACAAAAAGTCAAATGGCTGGAAATGCACAGTGTTTGGTGATTCTGCAAGGGCAAACTGTTTAGCAATGTTTCCACATCAAAGCTCTTTATTTCGATTACAGAAGTGGAGAGAAACACAACTCATTGCAAAATGGGACTCTATGGCATGGTATGGGACGACAAGCTGGTGCCAAGGGAACTACAACCCATGAGACAAAAGCACAATGTTGACAGTGGAGTGAATCACCCAACATTTGGTAAAGTATCCAGTACACAGGAGACCACCAATATGTGTTTTTTGAGAAAATGAATGAACCCAGATCAGCTGCTGGTCCTTGCATTCAGGGTTGTATTGGTCTATGTGTGAAGCGCATTGTTCCTGGGGATGAAGATGGTGGAGTAATAAAAACAGCACACTTACGCTGTGCTCAGGATGCAACCATCTCTATTCTCATAATGCCACGGCTATTAATTCTTTAAATGTCATCTTAATCTGCTGAGTCAGGTACTCTCATTATTCCCATTATTCTCAGTAAGATAAAGAGAGCGACATACCTAATGTTAGCTCTCATTTTTAGACAATCAGGGAAAATCATCAGGGCTATGTAGACTTAGCCTACATTTTTGTTTAATAAAATTTCTAGGATTAAACCAAAGGATCCAAATTTGACTTTATCCTAAATAATGAATTATTTTATACAAATATTTCATATTTTAGGGACAAAGCTTACTTCTTCCCATCTCCTCTGCATTTAACAAGAAATGAGGCTGGAGAAAGAAACATGCTTTGCTACCCAATTTATAACAGTTTGTCCTGGAAAGCAAAGCAAGAGATAACTACTGACAATTTAGATAAAACAAAGTTAAAGAAGAATAATGAATATGACTACATATAGAAGAGAGAGATGTTAGAATTAACAACAGCCTCAAACATTTTTATCACTTTCCAGTATCAGAAAAAAAGTTGAGCATATTTACCTGGTATATGTATGTTTAAGTCCATATATCAATCAATATGGCAAGAATTGGAAAAGCTTAGCTTCTTTCTCATTAAGTTTAAAACATACATAAATGGAAACTTTCACTTACGTCTCATATTTCAATGAAGCATGCTACTTACTTTTTGGAGGTCAAACACCCTACTTTGGAAACCTCTGGAAGAGAAAGTAGTAGAAAAATGGCCAGGTACATGCCAGAATATCTCAAATTTATCTTGAGATGTAAAGAGAAACAATTAAGAAATGTAGGTGATGCTTTCCCATTCTTGGTCTTATTTAATCTTCCAGCAATCTGGGGTAGGAAGAAGGTAGAGGCCAGAGACCATCAGGGAAAAGGGATGCATTTCCCTGAGCACATTCTCCAAGAGTGACATCCCTGAGCTAGTATGTTAATATGACACTGTTAACAATGTGATGAAAACACAGAAGAATCAGTGTAAAACAAGATTAGTCAGGAGGCAAAAAAGCAGGCACCTTCTTAAGGTGCTAAGTCCCTGCCAAGTGACTAGGCAAACTGTTCCCATCCTTCCTACATTGGTTCTAACGATGGATCCTGTGGGCCATCTTGGCTGTGGCACAGGATTTCAGGTTATGCCCTGCACCATGGTGCCAAGCTGAAGGAGGGGCAAGTGTAGGCTGAACTCTAATTTGTGCTCCCTTCACTTACGTGCACATACCTAGAATTAGGTCTGCATGATGGGGTGCTTTCACTATGTTGTACAAAGGCAGCCAATTTGTGGGGAAGGTAGGTCACACTGTTCCCATTCTGTAGAAAAAGAACTTGACCAAGGTTCAGATTTAGGTGATGTGCACAAGTTGATATAGCTGGAAATGGCACAACAGAAATTTGCAGAATATGTCTTCTGCATAGCGTTCTTCCACCACTCCACACAGTCTTGGACTCCACACGGTCGTAAATTTCAATTATGATGGCTTTACAGAGAGCTGCCCAATGTAGGACAGCAATATGGAGAAAGTTGTCAGAACTTCCAGTGTTCGAATTTTCTATTTTTCTTTCAAGCTTTAGGAAGATAAAAGTTTTGACATATTCCTGCTCTAATTCCAGGAAGATAAAAACTATTTTCCCAAAGACCATTTAGTAGAAAAGAAATACTGGAATTTAGTCATTAAGAATAGCAACTGTTCATGTTGCTGAGGGAATATACTCTGAAGACTTCTGCATGAGCAGCTCCCCGTAGGTGCCTAAAAGAATGGCCTGGGTTGGTTGGCTAGCCCAGGACTATGGAAAGGGACAGCTACCAGGTGAGTGGGTCCAGCAGTCAACAGGACAGTGTCGTATACAGTAAAACAGGAGAGATGAAGTAAGTCTCCCTTTATGTTGTAGAAACAGTACTTCTGAGCACTGCAACACTAGGAGGACCTGAGGAAAGAGTCCATTTGTTCAAAAGTATGTTCAAACTGAGAAAACAAAAATCAGGAAAAACAGACTTCCTAAAAAAAATGTGGAGGGGGGATAGGGGCTGTTCCTGTTGTCTCTGAAAATAATAGCAGCCTGTGAAACCTGAGAGTTTTTGCTTTGTTTTTTCTGCCCTTTGGGGAAGTTTGAGTAGTTGAACCTTTTTCATCCTTCTTTGCCTTTATCCACTGATGTAAAAATCAGGATGCAAAACAAACTTTAAAGAAAACTGCATAACAAATTTCAAGAGAGTAATTGTAGGGTTTGAGCCGCTGGTGCAGGACTAAGGGGACTTCTTGGGGGATGGGCAGGAAGAAAACCCACGACTACATCCAGTTCTATGTAACCCCTGCCTGAGGCTTAGATCCTTAGCAGTCATAACATGCAACAGTTCTGCCATCCTCTTCTTGGGACAAACTCAGGCTGCTTTTGGAGGAAAAGGCTTGAGGATAGAGCTACATACATAGTATGTTTGTGTAGAGTGAAGGAGAGTGTGTTTGCGTGTGCGTGGGAGAATTAAAAAGCAAAATTAATAAGAGAACCTGACTCAAAATATATCAAGGTGAGGAAAGTTAATATCCTAAAAGCTAATACGAAAATTATTCTTGGTGGTACATGCCTGTAATGCCAGCTCCTGGCAGCCTATGAGTTCAAGGCCAGCCTGGGCTACATAGCAAGATCCTGTCTCAAAAAGCCAAAAGAAAAAAAAAATCTGAAATCATATATGTTATGAAAAGCAAGTAACTGCGGGAGTAAAGAGAGGGATACAGAAGAAGGTGAATCACCAACAGTAAGGGGCAGGTAAAGCCCAGGTACAAAGAGATGGTTAGACTACCTTCTCTCCATTGGGAGGAACAGGCTTGGATGTAAGGAAAGATAAACCAACAGAGCCAAGGAGACTAGAAGTGAACGGTGGGGTCAAGCAACATAATAGATGCCTGGAGTATGCACTCCTCATTTGTTTTGCTTTGTTATTCACTTCTTTAAGTATTAAAAATATTTTAATGGTAGTTTGCAGTACATGGTGATTATATTACTTGTGGAGAGTTGGCACATGTACGTAACACATTTTTTTAAAGTCTCTTTTCTTTCCTTTGCTCTTCCCTCCTTCCATCTCTTGGTTTCCTTCCCTTCTGCAAAAGATCAGTCTCCCTATTTCCTATTATTTATATTTTATTTTGCTCTTTATTTATATTTTGCATTTCCTGTATAAGATAAATCGTGCAATATTATTTGAGATGCAGTTACCTTTTAATCTCCAAATCTTCAGTAAAATTTGCTATATGCACCTACATACATCACATCTTTTATGGATTATGGATGTAGAAACCACAGCAAACTTCAAGCTTGAGTCAAAACTGTACAGAAGGTGCCAAAAAATCTATGAGTGCCAAAAAATCTATTATCTAAATTATTTCCATGGAAGCAGAAATTGAGACTTCACGAACTGAATCTTTCCAGGAGTGGGCCAAAACTGTGAGAGGGTATTGGACTAGGGTTTGATTTTATATTCTCTAGATCTTTAGGAGCAGCTGATATCTAGTTTGCAAAAGTATATAAAAGGCCTCACAACTGAAGTTCCTGGAAAAGATATCCAAAGATTGGATGAAACGGCTTCACTAAAATTGGATTCATAAATGCCTCTCAGTAAATACTGATATTCAAAGCAAAATACTGATTCTAAAGCAAAATAGAGTCACTCAAGATAAATGCTGCACAAAACTTGAAACTTGAAGGAAACCAATCACAAACATGAGTTTCTCTAATCTAGAGGAGCATAATAAGAAAGTCCCCTCTGCTTTAACCTGAAGTAACCTTTAACCAGTCAGGTTTTTCTCTATTGTTCCCACCCTACAAACTCATGGTTTTGCCACAGCTACTTTTGAAAAGAAAAGAAAAAGTATGTAGGGAATCCTTCCTCAAATTTAAGATCAATTAAATAGACTGAGTTTCTTGTTTTGCTTTCTATAGGCTGGCATTTCAAAAGAAATGTAATGTAAAAATTCAAACTTCCTTTAAAAAAGATCCTGCCCCAAATACCATTCAAATCTAGGAAAAGAGGTATTATATATATAAAATCACAACTGTTATACCATCAAAAGAAGCATTTCAAAGAGCAGTATGTAGTTTATTACATACTGAAATACTTTGTCATTTACATAGTCAATGTAAAACCAGGGCCATTTGACAATAATTTTCACTTTTTAAAATCATTAATAAACATCAATGTTGGCTACACTTTTAACTGTATGATATCTTTGATGATGGCCGAGTCTCAGCCCTTCTGATAAACAAAATTATGGGAGCACATTCTGTGGACAGAGCTCTGGCACTGAGCCCCAACAAACCAGACCAAAGCAAAATGGAGTCACTCAAGCTAACTGCTATATAATCAAACTGCAACTTTAAGGAAGCCAATCTCAAGCAGATCAGTTTCTGTCGTCTGTGGGAGTCAGAATAAGAAAGTGCCGTCTGCTTTAACCTGAAGCAACCTTGAACCAGTCAGCTTTTTCTCTATTGTTCACACCTCATGGTTTTGCCAATGCCCAGAGGCAGCCCTCATTTTATTCTGTAGAGCAGAGGCTGCCCCAATTCATGAATCCCAAATAAAAGCCAATCAGATCTACAATTAAATTTGTTAGAATTGTGTCTTCTGAAAGAATCTGTCTTAGTTACTTTTCTCTCATCGCTGAGACAAAAGACCTGACACTCGGAGATAAAGAAGGAAATGTTTATTAACTCAGTTTGTAGAGGGTTCAGTCCATAATTAGCTGGCTTCAAGACAGGTTGGCACATGGCAGAGGGGCAGCAACTCATGGTGGCAGGACACAGCAAAAGCAACAAGAGAGGGAAGAGATGAGCCTCTTTCTGTCCCTTATGTTGTTTGCAGGCTGCCTTCCCTAGGGTAAGTGTAGCACTCACATCCTTAATTCCAGCATAGTACCATGAATCAGTCACAAACTCTAGATCAGCCACCTCTGAAAAGCTGCCCCTCATGACTGCATGAGGCTTAGGAGGGACATTTAAATAACATACTGTGATGATGTAAAAGGAGGATCTACTTATTAGGCCACTGCCAGAGATGCATCACAGTGAAAAGCAGAATCCACTGGTGACAGCCAGTGGAGAAGCTACTGCATTCACTTGTGTGAGATACTGTAGGGCTGTCTAAACAGAAGTTAAAACAAAACAAAATCACTTAGTTTCAGAGAAACCACTTGAAATAACAAAGATAGACCAACATAAATAAGGACCAGTTTATCTAGTACATGTCAGAGCTATAAATGACACCTCTGGGCTACAAATGACACCTCTGGTAAATATGAGTGCTGGGGAGATCTGCATGCACCTCATGGAGAGGCCATCAGGCTGGAGTCTCTACTATTGTCAGTTTGTTATGTTAGGGATACAAGAACAATAAGCTCTTCAAGGTCAAACTAGGGAAAATATTTGTAAATCAGAAATGAATGTGAGAAGGGCCCAAATTTGTGCTTGTCTTTCATAAAGAACTTTATAATCAATTCCTCTACATCCAGAAAAAAAAACCTGGTGATATTTTTATTGTGATTACATTTTATAGATTAACTGAAGAAATGACTTTTTAGTGTTTGTTTACATTTAATTTTGTCTTTCAAGTGTGTTTTATAGTTTTCCTCACAGATTTTGTATATTCACTGTCAAGTTATACCTAAGTATTTATTTATTTTTGCTACCAAAATTTAGTCTCTTCTTTTAAAACATTGGTTTTGAACACAGAAGGTAGAGGGTTCCCTACCCACAAGACATTGTTCAGTGAGTCCTGGTAAGTCTGGTGGATCCTATTCCAGATCTATATTTGTGCATTTACATACATATGATATGTAAACAAATGGGATTTCACTGTTATGGGTTATTTCTGAAATTCATATATGAATTTCATATATGACTTTCCACTTTCATAGGATGTCTTGGAGATACATTGGCATTTGGAAATCTACTTCTCTCTGGGAGCCATAAAAGTATATATTACAGATACAGTACAGTTTCTTAAAAGACATTCCCCAGGTGGGGTGCATGTAGGTAATTTTGCTATTTGAAAATGTGCCAGTCACAAAAGATTAGATATTGTCCGATTTTACATGGCATTCTGGAAAACCCAGATAAGGGCACAGAACAGATCAAAGGTTAGGGTGCACCTGCAGGTTCACTACAGAGGTCAGTACTGTACCAGGATTCCTTAATGTGTTGAGATGCTTCTGCTTCCCTACCCATGATGGAGGTTATGTGTCTTAAAACTCAAAGACAACTTTGTTTAGATAAAGGGTGCATTCCTTTTTTTTGGTACTGGGGATCGAACTCACCAACTTGTACATGCCAGGCAGGTACTTGTGCCGCTGAACTAAATCCCTGGCCCCTAAAAGGGAGCATTCTTGAAGATGGGAAGGTTAAAGGCTGCCCAGTTTTAACACTGCTCCATACATTTTCCTGGCACTTTTATGTATTATACATGAGTCTCTATTTTTAACTTTTGTGATTTTTAACAATCCAAACTAATCACTTCTTTTTTATGAGTAAACTTAATCGAATACATTAATTGCTTATTCATATTTGGGTACTTGGACTTATTTCTAAATTTCTAAATTTTGTTTTTGGTTTTTTTTTTTTGGTACCGGGGATTGAACTCATGACCTCGCGCTTGCCAGGCAGGCACTTAAGCCACTGAGCTAAATCCCCGGCCCAAATTTTTAATTTTTATCTATACTCTTTTTTCCTTTTTGTCTTCTGTTGCATTGGTAACTTTTTCCACATCTCTTATCTCTCACCACTCTTCTTGCCCTCTTTAGTAAGGAAGTACAGATTGTATTTCTATTCTTCAAGAGGTTGCCTGTCATTTTCCTTTCATGAGTGTCAATCCATAGAACTATGCCATTTTGTTGTCCCCAGTTTGTTTTAGCTTTCTTTTGAAATACATTTTTTTTTTTTTACAATCTGCAGTTGTGATTATATATTAAAGCAGGTGCCCACGAATTTTCTTGAATTCTATGCTTCCTCTGTATTTATTTTCCCTTTGAAGTATTTCTATCTTTTCATTACTCTTAATAAGGGTCTCTGTGGATGGGAAACTCAAATGCTTTGGAGATCTGAAAATGTCTATTACTTTCATTCTTGAAAAAGTTTGGTAAGTTATAAAAGTTTGTGTTGAAAGTAATCTCTCAGCATTTTCTCTTGGCTTATATTTTCACTGGTGAGATGCTTGCTATTGGTTTGATTTTGTTTTTTAGTGGGCAGTCTTTCTCTATGGTAGCTTTTCAAATTTTACCAGTAATTCTATGTTTTCTAGTTTCACTTTAATTTTGAAAGCATATGGATTCATCTTGTTCCATACCTAAAGCTAAGGATCAGATTTTCTTCAATTTTGGAAAGTTTCAGCAAATATTTCTTCAAACTTTGCTTCAAAATTGTTCCATCCATTCTTACACAATTCCTATTAAAATCAAGTAGTTACAATCTGTCTTCCTATAGACACACAGTATATGTGTGTTTTACAGTTCTTATGTCTGTGCTGAGCTCTGGGTGGGTAAAGTCAGAATCCTGTCTAATTTATTACTACTTTCTGTAACTAAATACAATACAGCTGTTCTATCAGTTCATATTTTAACATTATTATTATTTTTTTTTTGGCTAGGGCTGAATCCAGCACCTCATGAACGTACCAGTGAGCTACATCCCTAGCCCCCACTGAACCTTTCACTTCCAATACCTAAAATTTTTTGTATTTACCTGATCTTCAGTTATATCTACTTACCTGTTAATGTCATGACTTTATCATTTTGACTACTCTAAATACATTCATTTTCTGTTTATTGCCAGCTGTTCTGAAATGGTTCACCTTGAGTGAATCCAGTGTTCCAAGTTCTAATTTCAATGATCGCCTTTCTTAGCGGTTTTCTTCATGTGCTATGGGGGGCAGACACAGTCTGAGTAGGGCGTTATTTTCCAGTCTCTCTTGTGATTTTATGGTTGCCTACACCCGGCTGCAGCTCTCAGTGAACCACTGGGTTTTATATCAGAGTTCTGATGCTCCACTGGGGTGTCAGCACCTCCCAGGTCCAGGCGGGGAGACGGGGCAGGCTCATTGAGCTCCTGGGTGGGAAGCACCACAGATGGCCATGTTCTTCTGAAGCACAGCTCTAGTGCCCAAGTTAATCACTATTCTCAGTTTCCTTTTGGGACTGTGAGCACTGGCTTCAAAGAGTGACCAGGCTGCTGCCTCTTATCTTGCTTGATGCATTTATAGTTCCCTTTACTGGCAGGAGCTGAGCTTCTGGCTGTTACCACTTAGTTTTGGATGACAGCCCAGCAATTGATTCAGCTGCATTTGCATTCCACAAAATGGTTATCTGGTGTTCGGGTCTATATATGTATTTTTGTTATTTCTTTTTATACTTTATCTACTATGGCTATATGTGAACAGAAGAGTGTTTTGAAGTGTAACATTTTACCAGCTTTTCTATCATAGCATGTGTATTTCAATATAAATTTTGTCAGGACAAATTAAAATTATGCCAAATTAGCAAAATTAAAAATATGCTTGGGTAGTGCCAAACAAGGAAAACCTTTTTTTTTTAAAAAGTAATGCATGATGGGGGGCTGGGAGGTCAGTGCCTCAGGATGGGCAAACTCCCTGATTCTCCAAACCAGCCAGTATTTATTGGGTGTGTACAATGCAATGGGTATATTCAATGATAGGAGGGGCTAGTGGCAGATTCCAGGTCGGGGTGGCTGAAGATTCAGAGGTTGATGACACTGCAGGCAACAGATAATGCTGGGATGACTGAAGAGGGTGGAGATGATCTTATGCTAAGAAGGATCTTGCTCTGGAGTGTTCTTTTTCATCTTGATAGTCTTAGTTTAGTCTTAGTAGGTGGGAGAGGATAGCCCATCCCAAGAGTTAATTGGAAGTCTCAAAAGAATACCATAATCCCAAGCCTCCACTTGTCCCTTAGAGAAGTATGCAAAATTAGCCATTGTGAATTTGTGGTCCCCAATATATCCCCCTTTTTGTTTCTATAATAGCAGCAGTTAGGATTTCTTACAAATATTATTGTAATTTATTCTTAATTGCCCAGAATGGTGATTAATTACTGGGTTAGTTGGAAACTGCCAGAAGAGGTTATGATTGGAGGCCCTTCCTATGTCTCACTTATTATGACATTATTTTATATATCTTTTGATTCAATTTTTCTGCTGGATATTTAAGACCAAGTTTAATTAAGACCAAAATAAATTGAGACCTGTACTAATAAAATTAACTTCTTGCTGTCTATCAAGGTGAGTTAAGTCTCCTCAGGATTTGCCTTGGAACCATGTATACAGCCTCTCAGTTCTTGACAGTGTCAGTCATCAGGATGACTCATGGCAACTGTAGACCAAGTTGCTTTTTGTGAAAGCTTGGGAGGTTTTTCTTCTTCTGGTGATTCTCCTTAGGTACATTACATATTGTAGATCACTTTACTTTGAGGTCCCACAGTCTCCATGATCAGAAGACTAGGGACTCACAGAGTTATGGAACTGAACAAAGAAAACTTACACTGCCATGTTATTTGCTCCCCCAAAAGGCTAAATTTATTTACATATTTTCTAGCAACAACACATGAATATTTAGTTTCCTACATCCACAGCAATAAAGTCCATGGCTCTTTTTCTATGACCTACTGCCCCTATGTTCTTTATTTTGAATTTTTAAATCATAGTCATGCCCACATGAACACAGCAAAACGCAGTGAAGGAGAAAATTTGCCTGGTGTCATAAAATTGGTGGTACCATTTATTCTAGCAGATTGTCTTGTGATCCAAAGTATTCTTTTGACAGTGGCTTATTAAAAAGACAACTCTTTACTTTATTTAATTAGGCTAATTTTGAACCAAACAGATAAAATGGAGCCACAAAAAGACAGAGCATGATAAAGGTGATTTCCAACTCCCTTCACCATTTCTTCACCCCACAGCTTTCAATACAGCTGATATCAAAGGGTTTACCCAGAAATTGATCATCCAGTCTTGTCTCCAATCTAACAGACGAACCAAGTGATAATTACCACTGCTAACTTAAGAATGAAGTAACATCCCAAGGACCTATTTGTGAGACTTCTTCAACATAGAAGAAGCTATTCTCTACCAAATAAAACTTACTGAGTATTTACTAGGTATATATGCTAGGTGTTACAAGTGTCAAGAGGCATAACCAGTGTTTTGTCATTCTATAAGCACTTTCAATCTTGTCGGAGACATGAAAAGTCAAACAAGGCACAAAGAATGCAGTGTGTCCACCATGTGCATGATAAGAGCTCCAGTTTAGAGTAATCAGGGAAGGTTCCATCCAGGTCTTTAAACTCTAGAGGTCAAGAAATTTACGATCTTGCAAGTTTCAGAGACAGGAGCAAAAGATTGCATTTGGTGAGAGGAAAGAAAAAGCCTAAGAAGATGGATTGTTGTTCCTTCCTTTGTAGATCCCCATCTCCTGGCTAGTGGGTCAGAAATTGAAGGAGGGAAATAACTGTCATGTCATCATGTTATTGCTTAATGCACAAAGTGAAGTACTGTCTCCCAGAAACAATATGCTAGAGGACAAGTAGGCGCCCATACTTAAAAGACATATTTATTCTTATCAGTGGTAGAATTTACTCTAAAAGTGGAGATTTATGTCTTAAGATTACTAAAACTGTTTTAAATAAAAAACGAAACACAAAAAAACTCTGATGCCCAAAGAAAGGAACAGAAAAGGCAGGGTAGCTGGCTCTATAGGAGTGAAGATCCAAATGCTTTTGAGCTTAGGAAATGTCTTATTCACAAACTTTGCTATTCTCCAAGTACAATGCTGTGTATTTAGAGGCAATCACCACTGGAGCACAAAAATAGACATTCGTGAGAACCACACATGCTGCATCACTGTCACCAGAACAAACAAGGTCCTTGTCTCCAGGGACCAGGGAAAAGCAAATCTCTAAGTGCACGGCATCATTTCCTGCTTGCTGTGTACATGCTATCTTCTTTCTATTCTTCCTCTTTTCTCCCTTTAAAAAAATTATTTCTATGAGTACACACTGTATTTGTCATATATAATGGAATTTGTATCTATATGTCTTTTTTCCCATTCCCCTCCCCTCCTTTTAACTCTTTCTTCTCCATTTACAAAAGCTTTGTTTCCATTTCCCCTCTCTATTCTTTTTAAAAATTCCTTCCCTCCTCTTCTCTTATTCCCCTTCCCATTTAAATATGTTCTTCCTACTTCCCAATATGTATCATCTGCTATGTACCATATTTACCCTTTGGGTTTCTCACATATGAGAAACAAAACAATATTTAAACTAGTATATCTGACTTAATTCACTTAACATTATCATCTCAAGGTGTATAGGTTTACCTAAAAACAAGTTAATTCTTTATGGTGGAGTAGTACTCCATTGTATATAAGCACCGTATTTTCTTTATCTATTCATGTGTTAATGGGCATACGGACTGTTTCCAAGATTTAGCTATAATAAAAAAGGCTGCTATGAACATATATATGCATGTATCATTGTGGTTTGATTCTTTTAACTTTTTCAGGAATATGCCTAGAAAGGCACCACTGGGTCAAACAGAACCACTGGAGGAATCTCCACTCATTTCTACAGTGCTTGCACCAGTCTGCACTCCTACCAACAGTGGAGAAGGGTACCTTCTTCTCCACAGCCCCATGAGCATTTGTTATTGGTTGATTTCTTGATGGTAGCCATTCTTTCTGGAGTGAAATGGAATCTCAGTGTTGTTTTAATTTGCATTTCTCAAATGACTAGTTATATTGAACATTATTTCATACGTTTGTTTACTCCGATTGAGGCTTTAAATGGAGGGGGTTGATGTTTTTGAGTTCTTTATATAGTCTAGATGTTTGTCTTTTGACTGAATAGCTAGTAAAAGTCTTCCATTCTGTGGGTTATCTTTTCACTCTGTTGGTGATTTCTTTTTAATTTGATATGATCCCAGCTGTTCTTTGTAGTATTTCTTGTGTGATCAGGGTTTTGTTAAAAAAAAAAATCTGCCTACACCTATTGTCTTCGAGAGTTTTACCTATTCCATCTTCCAGCAGATTAATATTTCTGTTTTAATATTTAGGTCTTTGATCAGTTTCAATTTTTAGTTTAGTGCATGGTGAGAGATATGGGTCTAGGTTCTGTCTTCAGCATGGGGAAATTCAGTTTTCTCAGCACTAGTTATTAAAGAGGCTGTTTTTCTTCCAGTGAAGGTATTTGGACCCTTTGCCAAAGATAAGGTAGCTGAGTATGCATGGAGTTGTTTCTGCATCTTTTAATTTGTTTCACTGATCCCCAGAGGTCTTTTTCTTTGCTAGTACCATGTTGTTTTTATCATGGTAGCTTTGTAGTATAACTTCAAACCGGGAATTGTGATGCACCTTGCCTTGCCCTTGCTGCTCAGAACTGCTTTTGCTATTTGAGGTCTTTTTTGGTTCCATATGAATTTCAGGATTGTGTTGTCTAGTTCTGTGAGTTATGCTATTGGTATTTTTACTGGGATTGAATTCAATTTATTAATAGTTTTGGAAGTATGAGCATTTTCACTCTATTGGTTCTGCCTATCCAGTAACAGAGGATGTCTTTCCATTTTCTGATATCCCCTTTTTCAGAGTACTTAAGTTTTCAATGTAAAGGTCTTTTACTTCCTTCATTAGATTGATTCCTAAGTATTTCATTTTTCTTGATGCTATTGTGAAAGGTATTGTTTCTTTAATTTCTTTCAGTGAGTCTGTTACTAGTGTACAGGAATGCTATTTATTTTTGTGTTGATTTTGTATCCCGTTATGCTGCCAAATTTGGTTATTAATTCTAAAGAGTTTTTTTTCGTGGAGTTTTGGGGGATTTCTATGTTCTTTCCTTTCTGGAGTCTTTTTTTTTTTTTTTTAAAGAGAAGTTTTTGGTTCACAGCAAAATTGAGAGGAAAGTATAGAAATTTCTTATACACTCCTGGGTCCTTACATTTATGCATTTTATCTGTGATATTTTATAAAATGATACATTTTCTTTGGATTCCAATGACAGAAATTAAAAACCAGATTTTAAGTACTGGATAATACATCGCCAGAAAAGGCCTGTGCTTGAGGAAGATTGTATGTCACTAGCCTGTTAGAACTTCCTAAGTCACTACTACACAGAGCAAGTAAAAGGCTAAGCACCACTAAGCTCCTTAAAGAGAGGCACCATGTTTTGTTTTTATTTCCTGGCATGAACTAGGTAGATAATAATTTTGGGTGAGTGAACACAGCCTCCTGCCAAACAACAAACCAGTATACACATTTGCAGAATCAGGTGTAGTGAAAATCTAGAAGTGCTAGCTTCTAGATACCTTATTTTGATACGAAACATTTCATTTCATACCAAATGATGTAAGCCTACTAGTTTCTAAAGCCAGAGCTAAGTGCTGACTCATGTGAGAGCTATAAAGAGACTACCAGATTTGTGAAGCACTGTTTATTTCTAAGAAAAAGAAACCATCACATCTACATTAACATCATGTTTACATCTTCCTATCTTGCTCAGATGTACAAGTCCCCTATCACTGTAAATGCTGAAACACCAATTTTCCTGAGGGCAAAGATGATAATACATACTGTCACTGTTAATCTTTTTAACTTTGTTAGCTTGACACTTTCTGTCCATCAAGGATATTTCATATCCTGTCTCTTGGTTATATTTATACTGTATTTTGTTTTCTTCTTTTTTTTTTTGAGCAAATTGTTGTGCAATAAACAAGAAGTCAGAGGCCAAAAATTTTTAAATGAGAGAATAAGTAAGATTTGACACAGTATCCTCTCATTCTGCTGTATGGCATGTTCTAGTAAGCCAAGTGGACCACTATTTAATTTGTAGAAGTTTAATATTTGAATAGAAAAACATCCATTTCAAAGTAAAAAAAATCCTATGGAAATAGGAAAATTCAATGGATGTAAAAATGACAGATAAAATATTAGGGACATGCACCTTATAACAAAGATCATTTGTTTTACTTGTTTGATGAATTTGACGTATTTACCTGTAGCTATGCTCTTAAGATGATATAGGGAAACGTCTTTTTGAAGCAATACTCAGGGACTGAAATCTTAGTTCTATACTCACCTGACTTAAAGACACGGTATGGTTTACTGATCAATCTGTGAGTAAGAGCAGGACAAAAGAAATTGACAGTGTTCAGAGAGAAACTTAAATCCCCCGGATTATCCACAGTATGTGACCAGCACACATACAAAGAATTCTGATTATCTAAAGCATACAAACAAAAATCTATTCTAAAAGAATTGTTCAAAAATGGTACTTTTAGTGCCAGGGATTTAGCTCAGTGGCATAAGCACCTGTCTGCCAAGCGCAAGGTTGAGGGGTCAATCCCCGATACAAAAAACAAAAAACAAAAAAGGTCCTTTTAGAAAGTTACTGTAATAGTTCAAGAGCAATACGCTATCATATTCAGCAAATGATGATGTCAGCTGCCAGGCTGAGGTGCCATCTGTGTAAAGGAAGAGGACAGATGTCCTTCACTAACACCATGGAAGGTAGGCAGTTAGGACAGAAGCCAGGGTACTTGCTAGATGCTTGTTCATGGGGTAGAACTCAAGACTCTTCCTTGTTTCTCCTTACTTCTAGGACAAACAGGGCTGGTAGAGACAGTAATTGAAGAACTGAACTTTAGTGGCACAAAGGGGCGGATCTGAGTTTGATTCTTGAGGCTAACCCTTGAGATCAGTCTATTTGGATACTCTCTTTACAGCTTCTGTTGAGATTTCTTTTTTTCAGTGCTAGAGGTCCAATCCAAGGTTTCATGCACACTAAGCAAGTACTCTGGGGCTATGGCCCCAGCTACCTTTTCAGGTTTTAAGAACCACTATACTTTGAATAAAGAGATACCAATTGTGCTTCAAAACAGCTACCCCTATTCCTGTCAGTACTCCCAACATTTCTTAGGAAAGCTAATATTTTTAAAGAGTCACTGTGTTTAACAGTCTTTATCTTAGAAATGAAAAGTACTATTAATTTTATACTTGGCCTCAGAAATCTATTGAGCTTTTGTATTCTATGACACTTATTCCCAAGAATATAATTTCTATATTCCTATAAACATACCTATATAGAACATCAAGCATCTTAATCATCCCAGGAAAAATGGTTCTTTTTCCTTTGTGCTCATTGTGCTTTTAAAATATATACTCACTGCAGGATTATATAGTTTTAGAAGGCTATATATAAAATTCTGCATCACAATAATTTAAGTATTTTCAAGATCAAGTCCAAGATTTCCACTATGATAGTGTCTATAGCATAAACAATGAATACAATGAATGACTAAGTGTATTATTTTGCTTCTAAACTATTCCCGAAGACCTTTGGTACAGAGATGGAACCTTAAATTATTCTGTATTCCTTGTATTACCTAATGCAGTGCTGGGAAAGTAGTCAACATTCAATAAATATATGCACAAAGGTCAGCCTGGGCTACATTGCAATGCAGTCTCAAAAAAACCAAACCAACCAACCAACCAACCAACCAACCAAACAGTATGGATTTCTTTGCAGTTTCAGAGCAAAAATTTCACAAAGCAGAACTCTCCTCTCCCGATATGCTAAAAAAACCCCCTAGATATTAATGTTTTAAGGATATTATAAGAGATCTCTATTCAGATGTGGTGGCACAAACCTGTAATCCCAACACTTGAGAAGCTGAGGCAGAAAAACTGCTGTGAGTTCAAGGCCAGCCTGAGGTACACAGTGAGACACTGTCTCGAGAGAAAGAGAAAGAGAAAGAGAAAGAGAAAGAGAAAGAGAAAGAGAAAGAGAAAGAGAAAGAGAGAAAGAGAGAGAGAGAGAAAGAGAGAGAGAGATCTCTTCATTAAACTTTCACTAAATCACTTATAAATTCTCTTCCAATTCTGATAATCTGTTTTGTGAAAGGAATTTTACTAGTGTAATTCTACAATATTCATGGATAAGAATTACCCACTATCATGAAAATACCAGTTATTCAAGAATCACTAAATTATAAGTGATTTTTAAAAAATTCCTTGAAATACTAATATATACTGAAGAGAGATAATAAACATTAACCAAGCCTTCAAAATTCATTTAAAAATGGTTTGGCATGAAAACACTATTTTCCCAGAAAAGGACACAAAGATTGTATGAGTCTTAGTGCAGCTCATAAAATTTAATCCATAGGCATAAAGGTAAGTGTTGATACTGTTACAGAATTAATGATCATTAATTATAAGGTGTATTTTGCAGTGCTGGAGATACACTTCTCCACAAAACATCAGAAAAAAATCTGATGATTATTATGTTGATGTTATTACTGTGACAACCAAAATTTTATTATAAAACAACCACAGTGGATCAAAACAAAAAATTCTCAGTTTCATAGAATACATTCCACTGCTAATCACTGAAATGATTGTAACTTGATACAGGGAGGTGGCTCAATTTCTACAATTTCTAATCTTAACTGTCTTCGTGATTAACAATACATTTTTTCCTATAATTTTGGCTGCAGTCCCACACATCAGGGCACATAGTATGTAAGTCAGGATTTGTTGCTCTATTATTAGCATATTATTGCAATATATCCTCAAGGGATTTTTCCTCCACGTTTATTATTTAAACATCAAACCCTGTTGCTTTTGCATTGAATTTATACTCATTATTCTAAGGATGAGGTTCCAGCATTTTCATCCAGTTCTGCAGAGGACAGTGGTAACTTTTTCATACAACCAAAAAAGGGGATTTATTACCAGCTGCTTTTTCTGCTGTTTAAAGAAGATCT
This sequence comes from Dolichotis patagonum, assembly GCA_004027295.1. Classification (NCBI taxonomy): domain Eukaryota; kingdom Metazoa; phylum Chordata; class Mammalia; order Rodentia; family Caviidae; genus Dolichotis; species Dolichotis patagonum. The sequence goes on from PVJX010004237.1 coordinate 82,854, forward strand.
CATTTTTCTTGTCACCTTAGTAATTTCCCCTATACAAAGCTTTCCTCCATGATTTTATGATGCAGGTTAAAGTGAAGTTTAGGCTGATTACTGTTTTTATTATTAAAACAGTCAATAAAAATCCTCAGCATTGCTAAAAGCATGTTGATGTATTCAGTCAACAAATGTTTCTTAGAGGTCTAACATAGCCAGATAGGTAGAAAGATGAGTCAGGCAGAAATCTGGTATGTAAACAACCTGGCATTATACAGGAGAGATGAGATGTACACCTCACAATTTAAGGCCCTACCCCATGGCCAATTAGTTGCTTTGGTAATTCACATGGCCCCAGGTTCCAAGACCGTGTAGGGTTAAACTTTTTGTCCTAACTCTGTGAAGTCAGACAAAAGCTGGAAGCTTAAATCTAAGGCACCTGGCACTCATGGGTGCACAAAGTTCCAGGACAGCAGAGGACAGGTGCCCAAGGTGACTCAGTGCTTGCCTCAAGTCCTAGAAAGCGGATCCATGTGAGAAAAGCAAGAAAGGCCCCTCTCCATCTATCCTTGCATGCTAGACGGTGGCAAGCTGGCTCTCCGCATCTGTCTGTGATGCTCTTCCTGCAGATGCCTACCTGTCTCCCTCCCTCTGGTCTTTTGTTCTGTCCCAATGTCACCCTGCCTGGGAGGATGCTCTGGACCACTCTACTTGAAGTGAGATCAATGCCCTCTGCCTCACATTGCTTCATTGTTTTCAAAGCACTTAGCAGTCTGACATGACATTTTAAAGGTACTGAAAAACATTTGTTTTTCTACTGGGGTTTTGTTATTTTGATTACTCTCAACTCTACTTCTTAGAACTATTATATGTAAGTAAGCAGGTTCTTATGACACATGGGGTCTCCTTGTCTGCCCACACCTTCTGCCTCACCCCTCCACTTGGCTGGTTAGTTTCTGGAAAACATTTCTGACTAAAGGAAACACAGAACCTAACCGGGCATTTTCGGAAAGGTCTTGACTTTCTTAAAGTTGGGGTTTATGATAGAATCAAAACTTTCCTTCCTAAAAATTCCACCATTGGTCTCTGTTGGCTTTCTAGGACAAGAGGATAAGTTTAAGCCATTTAAATTTTTCTCATGGTAGTCTTTCAAGTATCTTCTGTCTGTCCTTCTGTTCCTTTAGTCTTCTCAAGTTGAGATTAAATACCTTCAGCCAGGCTGTACAAGGTTTTTGGGTCCCTCTCCTTTAGTGGTCTGGCCTCTCAAATTATGGTATAAATAGCCCAGAAATGACTGCAGTTCTGAGTACTTCAAAGGTAAGAACACCAGATACTCTCTGCATGTTAGTACATGGCTCAAGCATGTTCTTCATCCTCTTCATTCACTCATTCCTTCATTCCATAAAATCCATTCCTTTGAGCACTTAGGTATGTGTCTGTTCCCCATTTCCATTCCAGAGGATACAGGAATGAACCCAAAAGACGAGACTTACCATTATGGAGTTTACATTCCTATAGCTTAGAGGGAGTTATTCTAACTGGAGTTTTGTTTCTTTAACAAAGAGATGATGTACCTTAGAGTGATTTTTCTACTTGTGAAGTATGGTAAAAAAAAATTTCAAAGAGATTTATATGTTTACAATAGGGAAAAGAACACAGTTTGGAGACACTACCTCACTTATAAAGGAAAGCAGAATTAGTTCATGTAGCTGGTTGTAATTTTGAATGTGATGATTGTGTGCACATGTGGATGTGGGGTTGGGAGAGGGGAACTCGGGAGAGGGCTGACCTACCGTGCTCCTCCATGTCTGGATATCATCACCATTATTTCATGTAAGCCTTGTCCCCGCCTTCTCTTCCATTTTTCTTTTAATCTCTTAACCCACTGTATCCTCCTCTACCACTGTAAGTGAGCATACTTCATACAAGTTTGGGATAAGTTTATAAAGTTTCTCAAAAAAATTGAACTGGAATTTTATTGATTGGATTTATAAAATAATTGTGGGGACTTGGCATCTTTATAACACCAACTGTCTGTTTATTCAAATGGTCTTATATGGAGTTTAATAGACATCTAAAAGTTTTCTAAGGCAGTCTTGGTTAACTTAATTCTTAGATATGTAGTTTTTCTTGCTATATTAAATGTAACTTTTTTCCATTAAATCTGTTAGTTGGTATGAATATGTCTAGTTAAGAGCATTTTATTAACTTTTTTACTATATGAAGGCTAGATATTTCAAAATAATAGAAATTATAAAATAAACAACAAAACCCACTTGTGATTTTGGTATAGACATCTAAGTTATTCTGAAATGTTCCAAGTAGTCAGACAGGGCTGGGCCCTCAGAAAAAGTCAGTGCAAAAGCCAGCAGTGGCTGGAGGTGAATTCCATGATGGTCAGGCCTCAGGACAGAGAATAGGACTGCTTCCATATAGTTCCCCCAGGGATGAACAGCAGTGATTGATATTCTAAATGCTATCAATTTTAAAGGGTTATCAATCACCTGGGTGGGGGCCAGGGAGAGAAAAGGTCCTTGTTTGCCTCCCCATTTGATCACCATTTAATTAATATTACCTAAACCATTATACTTGCAATCTCATTGGTTGACCAAAGCTTTGTTCCACATCATAATTTCCCATTAGATCAATGTTACCCAAGCAACTATTCTACTAGCTGATTATAAAGTTTTATCCCACCATTTACCCACCTCACCTCATGGTTTTTCTCAATAAAACTCCCTTAAAAAGTGGAGTCCCTGGCAATGTACTCTGGACCCCTTCTGTCTCTCAGACAGAAGCTTTCTTTCCCCTAATAAATACAGCTTTGTTTCCCTCAATAAATATATCCTACTCTTAACCTCTGTTGTTCTTAGAATTTATTCTTTGATTTTAGAGAATACAAACTAGGCATATTGGACATCTAGCAGGTTGGGAATTATATTTCTCTTAAATTATTTAGATTACTTGGAGGACTTGCATCATTCCTATATCAATTTGATGAAGAAAAACAGTGTTAGGGAAGCAGCAACAGCATTGTTTATATTCAACAAAAGGCTCCACAGTTGACCTAGAAACTTCCTAATCTACAATTAAAATGTGGTTCTAGTGTTCGCCCAAACCTCACTGCCGGTCCCTCATGGGTGGGAGGACACAAGGGTTCCCAGTGTTCTGAGTGGAAGGGAAGAGAGGGCCTGGAGAGGAACGCAGTGAGGCTCAGGTAGAGGTATTGATTAGGAGATTGGTGGATTGGTAGATCTCTAAATCACAGGTGCTGAATAGGTAACCTTTCCCTCCACCACCATGAACATATTTAATATAGACTTTAAACAGAGATATTAAATGATTCACACAGAGACAACAGAGACTCAATGTATAATAAATCTCATTTGCTTTGCACAGACAAAAACCTGAAACTATCATCAGGCCTTTGTTATTTGAGAGGAAAGATATATTATTAAACCAACAATAGGTAACAAGATTGTATCAACCCATGATGGTGAGATAAAAGGCAGTGTTCCCCATTCACTGACTGGCATTGCACAGGATAAAATGATTTTTTAAAAAGCATTTAGATTCACACTCTTTGTTAAACCAAAGAGAGTGAGGTGAAAGGCAGTCACACATTGTTCCTGGGGCAGGAATTCACAGCACATTAAATTGTCAAGGTGATAGATGACAAGAAGTAAAGTTCTAGGGAGGATCAAAAGTGTCGGTTTGAATAACCATTAACAATGGTGGTCCTAAGTAAGGCATATTTTTGTTCCCAGATGTAACAGGGGTTTGAAATAGTGTCTGTTTCACTGCATTTTCCGCTGTACCTACAGACGCAAGGAAGGCTGCTGTTGAAAGTTATTTTCACTAGGAGAGGGTAAGCAAATGAAAAAAAATTGAGATGCGTGATGTGCATGTACCAACTCCCCACAAGGCATGCAGTCATTATGTACCACATGCATGTACTAATAATTGTTTTTGACAATTCAAATGATTTTTGTTTCATATTCTCAAAAACTCATAGAATGGTGGTGTGTACTGGGTGCACAGAAACTTTATACAACATATCAGATGAAGCTGAGGCCTTCACCTTAAACACAGCTGTGCTATCTCATCAGTATTCTGAATTTTACCTTACATAAGAATCTAAGAAAAGCTTTTGGGCCTTCACTTACACATTCAAGTTTGGAGGAAAAAAATTCTACTGTAAATCCCATAGATGCTATTAAAATGACAACCTGAGATCACTCTGGAATCCGTAACTTTCCTCATCTGTCCTTTTCAACCCCTGGCCAGACAGCATTTTCACCTGAAGGCCTTTTGCTACGGGGCTGACACTGATAGTTCTAAATCAGGGAAGGAGGATGAATTTTGGTGTCCACCAGAAATCAGAGTGGGAAGCAAGAAGCTGGGATGTCCCTAACTTGGACAGTGTGGCCTTGCTGTCCAGGTTTCTCCTAGTGAAGACCCTGTGTTCTTTCCCTAGATCTTCTGCACTATGAATGGTCTTAACTCACCAAACCACTGCCTTACTACTCCAATTCAGAAAACAGGAAGTATGTTTCCTGTGTAACAATCGCACAGTACAGGCCCCAGGGCTTCCAGGGGTCTTGAGTCTTTCAATTCCTGTTTCTGGTTTCTAACTGCTAACTATATTTAGTAACTGCCTGCCTGTGGGCTGCTATGGATTTGGTCACAGTAAGATAACCTGGAGTCATGGAACAGATATCTAAAGTAATCTTATTTTTCCAGGAAGAAGCATGTTGACCTTTCAGCATTTGGTCTATTTTATTGAGTTTGTTGAGTTTTTGAATAGTGTTGTTTATAGCACAGAGTTGGACGTTTACACTGTGGGTCCTTGAGGGTAAATGACTGTACAGGAATAGGAGACGTACACGCCCACACTTTCGTGTTTAAGAGTGAATTTATATTTCTTATGTGGACTGATGTAATCTAAGGGATGTTCTTTCTGCATCAACTTATTCCATAGCAGCCTTCAAAATAGTGATTGCTTAGAAATGAACAAATATTTGTCAGATGAGTAAGAGTGCTGGTTTTAATCCTTTTACATCAGAACAAGAAAGAAACCACATCCTTTTAATAAATATTAATCTCTTCCTCCATCCAGTATTCTTGAAGCTGCATTGTGTCAAACCTGTATGAATATCACCTTTCAGGAGTAAACAGATAATCAGCTTTACCTGCTATGGAAGAAGCTACTGTCAAAATATTCAAAAAGCTGTTGTTGGCTTACTATTTCGTCATCAAAGAGTGACCTTCTAACTCTACCTAAGATTTCATTTTGTCCTGTTTCCAAATCTAGGAATTAATCTGCTTTTAAATATGATCAGAAAGAATGACTATATTCTCTCTTTACAAAAAGAAAATCAAGGCATAAAACCATATTTTAATTCCTTTCGTATTACCTTGGAAATGGAAAAGGAATTTGAACTTCACAGAGAACCCTTTGTGAGTTATTGGTCATTAAGTCAATTTCAGAGGATTATCATGGCAGGGCTGAAATAAGAGCTTAACTCCCTCCTAGGAGGAACAGGATTTTCATTTGCAGTATGGATCCCAGATGGTTTTAGTTTCTTTAATAGTTTATATCATGTTATTTTTTCATGTTATTAAAGAATGCTTACTACAGAAGTTATCCTTTTTTATAGTAGTCATACAGTACATAACTTCTTAAAATCTAATCTGTAATTTAGTAAGTTAATACTTTTATAACTTTCCTTTATTACTTTTTGTCATTTTGTACTTCTTTTTACAAACCAGACTTTGGCCACACAATCTGTGCCCCTGAAATGGTTCCACAACCTCTCAGCAGTGTGTGCAGGAACAGGAGGCCAGGTTGGAGAATCAGTCTGAGATCACTCTTGGCTTTGGGGCAAGTTACCCAACTTTCATATGGCCAAATCCATCTCTGAAAAGTGTCTACTTCCACAAGTTTTTTTTCTGGAAGCTAAAGATACTTACAGATTCTGGCACAGGCTTTTGTATGCATTACTCAACAGAGGTGCCACTGGCATTCTCCATAGGGCAGTTCCACAGCGGTAACCACACTCTTGGCAGCAGTTTAACATTCCTGACTCCTTCCCCTAAACTGCTACCTGGCCCCCCTGCCACTACGCTGATCAACGAGTGAATTATGAAATAATCATACTAAATCTTCATGCTAATTTTTTCCCTATTCCTTCCCTGCTAAAAATATGTATTCTTTATTTTGTATACTCATTCTTTGAGACTTTGCTCAATTGCCTCCTCTTGAAGTCCCTAACTTCCTAAGGCTGAGACGACACTATAGTAATCAGTGCTCTCAAGGCCGCAGTGAAGATCTTACATGTTGGAAAGCATCACTTACATAGGCTCAAGCTGTGCTGTTTCCTATTCTGCACCCAGCACCCCACACACTGACTGCCTGACAGATTGCTGGTGCTCAGGGACTTTAGGAGGTGAGTACTGGGGATCGAACTCAGGGCCGCTGCACTGAGCTACATCTCCAGCCCTTTTAAAATTTTTTATTTTGAGACAAAGTCTTCCTAAGTTCCTAAATTGCCCAGTTTGGAGTTGAACACTCAATCCTCCTGCCTCAGCCTCCCAGAGTGCTGGGATTACAGGTACACACCACCATGTCCAGCTAAGCTAACTTCTAGAGTTTATTGGCTTTCTGTGTCTTTCCTTTCTTCTGTACTTCATCCTGCCCTGGAACATGTTAACAAGAAAAACAATCTCCTGGGCTTGTTAGGCAGACCCTGCGGCAGTGCTGGGAGCCGTGGCAAAGTCATAAAGTCAGACAGATTTACAGCCCGCTGCTAATGACCTATATGTTACCTCCTCCTATTTCCCAAACTTCCCATTCCAAATCTTTGCCTTTACCTTGTGGCCTCTACTGCAATACCTTCCTTGCTGCCATCTCCTGCTTTCTCCTACCCTCACAATCTCAGCAGATGTACTACAGAGAAACGAGAAACAATAAGGCATAAACTCCAATCTTTCTGTCCGCTTCCAAATAAAATGTGTCCACAGTCGTCATTACCATTCTTGTAGAAGACATGCTTTCCACATGAGTCAAGGGTGATCCTTCTCCCTGTGTCCTGGTGTCCCAACCCCTCCTTCCTTCTAAAGATAAGCATTAAATCACTAATTCTGAAACTCTGGTATCACATTCTACTGCTTACTTAATATCTCAATTTTTTCTTTTTAAGGTACTGGGGAATAGAACTCAGGACCTTGTGCTTGCCAAACAGGCATTGTGCCACTGAGCTATATCCTTGCCCAATATCTCAACTTTGATGATTAACACGTATCTCACATAACAGGCTCAAAAACAAACTTTTTTCAGTTGCTTAGGCCTAAAAACCAACTTTAGGGTCACCTTTGATACTTCTTTTTGTATCATATTTCACAGCAAATATTAGTGAGTTTTTCTTCAACATATGTCTAGAACTACTGTTTCTGAGCTGACCAAAGCTGTCCGTTCTGTCTCTTGCCTAGATTATAGCAGTAGCCTTCCAAATAATCATTCTGCTTCCTTCCTTGTCCCCTACGCTGTATTCTCAACAGCTGCAGTGATCTTATTAAAACTGCAGATCATGACAGCCCTCTGTTCAAAATCATCCAAATGTGTCCTGTCTCACTGAGCATAAAGCCACCTTTTAGTGGACAACAATATGCTGTGTGAGCTAGTGCCCACTGTCTCTTGGGCTGCATCTTTAACGATTTGTTTTCTCATTCACACTGCTCCAGCACCCTGGGCCCCAGGGAGATTTGTTCTTCAGGCTTAGAACAATACCAGGGGTCTCCATAAGGTCACCTCAACGTGCAGCTTAAGAGTATCACAAGTTGCACATGGCACCAGGATCACTTAGAAAGAGACTGGACTGGAGTCACACCTTGCCAGCAAGGCAGCATCAGGTTTCCCACTGTGTGAAAACCTTCACAGCTGTCCTTGCTGGAGTCTACATGGATGCCCTGAACTAGTCTCTTCCTGAACAGATCCTTCCCTAGCATCTCGAATTCAAGAAAAGTTGCACCTTAGGCAGACTCAGGAAATACTATTTATTACTTAGGCCTTATGTTCTAAGGGAGTCACTAGATTTGTAGCAAAATAGATGCACCTTCTATGTGTCAAGTCACATGCCTAGTTACAAATGTCACCATAATCAGAAATCCAATGACATGGTTTCCAGCGAGGCATTTAACTGTCTCCCAGCCTAACTACAGCTGACCAATGAGTGGTCATTAATGCCTTCAGCACTGTTGCCTAGTAACACAACATTCTACCTTTTTCAGATCTCCAGGGGAACACAGCTAGACAGTTGAAATTTTGTAGAGAAAGTAAAATGAAGCAAAAGTGAAGGGTCCCATTGTCTCTGCCTCTGTGCTGCTTGCTCTTGCTGCTCTTGCTGTATGGTCTATGCCTATGTCTCTTTCAATTCGTTGGCCAAAAGTCACAACTCCTAACACTCCTGCTGAGACCTCCTACCACCTTTGCATGTTTTTTCCTTTTTCCCAGTGCTCTTCTCACATTCAAACATATTACAATAGTTCCCTTTTATCTATGATTTCTCTTTCTCTGGTTTCAGTTACTCCTGGTCAACTGTGGCCTAAAAATGTCAAATGAAAAAACTCCAGAAAGCAAACAGTTTGTAAGTTTTAAACTGCCTGGCATTCTGAGTCGTGTGATGTTAGTCACATTGGACCCTGCTTGGTTATCAGATTGACTATCTTTGTGTCTCAGTGCTTATATTCAAATAACCTTTACTTTAACAATGGCCTCAAAGCACAAGAGTAGTGAGTAATTCTGGAAATTCAAAGGGCTTCCCCTAAGTGAAAAAGTGAAAGTCTTAATTAAAAAAAAAAAAAAGGAAAAAGTTATACAGTGAGGTTGCTAAGAGTCATGGAAGAACGAACAAGAAAAATATAGGTTTGGTACTATTCCCAGTTTCAGGTACCCATGGGGCATCTTGGAACATATTCCCAGGGATTTTTGTATGCAGTTTACTAGAGGATCCTGTTTGTTTAATGACCAAGTTTTATTCCTGTGAACAAGTCCTTAAGTGAAGTGGTCACTCAGTGAGGAGCTGTACATAGTGTGGACATTACAGTACAGAAGTAGGAGAAGCCACCTGCCGCTCAGGTTCCTGCACCCTAAGTCTGTGCAGTGCACCTCCACCATAAGCCCAAATAGTCATTAAGCAGGTAGAATGTTAAATGAGAAATACCTGTAATTGACTTTGTTTAATTTATTCGCCCCTTTCTCATGGAATATAAACTTTACAAAGCTGAGATTTTTTTTTTCCTTTATTCTTGAGAGAATAGTGCCTGGCACATAGTAAGTTCTTCAACAAATTCTTGTTTTAGTTATGAATGAATGTCTGCTTTTTCTCTCTTTTATACCCTAGCTTCTTACCAGCATCATTTCTTGGGGGGTGGAAAAGGGATAAAATGTCTTTAGTTAAATAAAATGCAGTACTGTATAGTGTTAGGGATTAAGAAGGACTTTGGATTCAAATTGCTGGGTGTAAATAAAGGCTTGCTGCTGTCTTGGGAGGTTTTTTTTAACCTTTCTGTGCCTCTGTGGTGTCATTTGTAAATGGGAGTAACAGTAGCACGTATGTCCTACAGTTGCCATGAGAGCAAAATGAGTAGCATGTGTGTAAAATGTCCAGAATACTGTGTGACACAAGGAAGCACTCATATTAACTATGATTAATATCAATTTTTAAAGGCCTTCATTTGCATGCCAAACCACTGCTGGCTGCTTTTTTCTCTCCCAATCTCCTCTTCCAGCTGATCTTTTTGAAAGTCAAAGCTACCCAACAGTCTGTCTGCTTCAATCTCATCCACTTGTCCCGTCACTGAAACTAGTATTTAAAGGGCCTACCAGGGGCATTTTTCTCTGGGAGTTCACTGAGAACTGCCTGTGATCATGGACTACCCTTCCTTTGGCTGCTGACACACTCTTCCCTCTTGGTTTCCCCGTGTTTTTACGGCTGCCCCTTCCCTGTCTGCCTCAGGCTCCCCTTCCTCCTCCACACTCTGCAGTGTTTTCCTGCTATCATCTCCCTCATCACCTTCTCCTTGTTGGTTTTGTGCACAGGCACAGCGCTGAGACTTATAAATAAGCCCAAACTGTCCTACTGAGAGTTTCCCAAAAATGCTGTGTTCCTTCTCATATCTGTGACTTGAAGCTTTCTCCTTCCTCTTCTGGCACCTACTCCCACTCCCAGTTCCTGTTCCCTCAAGTTTTAATGTAAAACTGGTTCCCAAGATCAGCCAAGTACCCTTCCTCTGTACTCCCTTCCTGCTGCGTGGCAGCCTGTATCACAGTGTAGCATAACTTCTTCTGCTTGCTGATGCAAGCAGCTAGACACAACTACTTATAGATGTCTGTGTCCTCAATGCATGGCGTCTGGCACATAGCAATGCACAAAATGTATCTTAGATTCATACACAAGTACAAAGAATCTATATGAGACTCAGTATGTGAATACATAACATACTTTATAACATTTTTCGGAGTCCACCGAAAAAGACATTTACACACTTCAGCAGTTCACTGTATTAATAAATGTCTGGCAGCTATGGCCACTATTTTGAGCATCTCTTGTAATTATAGAGGCCAAAGTAACTTGTTTGAATCTCATGTCTCAATAAAGTTAGTATTAAAATATTTATACAAATTTTTCTTTTCCTGATGCACACAAATTTTTTTAGTGGACTTATAGAATTCAACATGTGAATACATATCATCTACAAAGAGTACATTTTGACTACATCTGCATTTTGAGATGTACATTTTGAGTACATCTACAAAGAGTACATTTTAATTCAGAACTAAACATTGAGCAAAATAATGATATGTCACTGAAGTAAGAATTCTTCCAAAAAAATCTTATCAGGCTTAAGTGTAAGAGGTGAAGAAAAGCAAAGGTTCCATTTTGGTATTATAAAGGGAATTTTAGGAATAATCTGTAGTTGACTGTAAAGCCAACTTTGAAAGGTAAGAGAACCCTTGATGGGAGTCATCACTTGACATCAGTCAACTGCAGCAAGGCTCAATGAAATCTTATAAGTACCATATTTACCTTATTAGGAGAGTTTAGCAAATGTTTCAGGCTCCCAGCCATGATTACAAATGACATATACAAAAAGAGTAGAGCAACTAATATTTACACTGTTAAAAATCACTCAGTGGACTCTTTAAGAAGTTTCACTGGCGTGGCTTCTTGCTCTGGCCCCATCTTGCCTTGGCTCTAGGCACCTACCTGCAAAGTGCATCCGAACACACCCACCTACCTGCAAGGTGCATCCAAACACACCGATCATCAGCATGGCCACGGAGAGGTAATCCGTAAACACATCCCACCATGGCTTCAGCACCCGGAAGGCAGGCTGCTGCTCAGAGAACTGCCGGAATTCTGTCACTGGAATCATGTTTCTGAGAAATGAGAAATTGCTGGTGAATTAATCTATCTTCAAGTACACTGTTACCAACATGGAAACACTGCTTCGCCCCTTCAGAAGCAGAGGTCTGCCCAAGTCCAGGAGCTGCCAAGGCGCACCAGTGTTTGAATGAGACACTGGATAAAACCACCAGTGGAGGAAATGAGACCTGCATGGAACAGGCGGAATTTATACTGAATTACTGTCCAGCAGCCAGGCTCCTGTTGTACTCCTGGGGGACAGAGGGACTGTGGCCACATCCTGGTTATTTATTGTGCCCTTGTTCCTTCAAGCTGAACACAAAGATGTCAGCAAGAACACAGCCCATCCTTTCACACGTTCTTGCCATTTCTCTTACCCTCTTGGGTTAATGGTTTAAACTATGTTTAAATGTCTTTTCAGGACTCATTTGTGTGCATTCTTGGGTGAGCCTTATTTGTGAGGCATTCTGCTTACTCCCCAGGGAAGGGAAGCAATGTTGCTGAACGGTCGTTGTTTTTCAAAAGGAGAAATCTTGCTAGTGATAGTGCATTAGGGAGGACCATTTTCTCTCTGCTCTCCTTTCTTTTTTTCTCTGTGAATGTGTTTACATTTTTTCCTCATTTCTTGTGCCTTCCTTATTTCACTATGAATCCCACCTTGATTTTCTTCTCTAAGAAATCAGTTTGCCGTAGGAACCTGATATGGTTGGATTAGTGTCCCCAAAAGGCCTACGTGTTAAAGGGTTGGCCAGCAGCCTATGGCACTGCTGGGCTATAGTGGAACCTTTAAGACGTAGGGCCTGATGGAAGGGAGATCCCTAGGGTGTGCCACTGAGGGTGGACACTGGGACCTCAGCCCCTTCCTGATTCTGTTTCCAGCCACCATGAGGTGGGCAGGCATCTTCTGCCATGCAATCCTCAACTGTGTGCTGCCTTATTCCAGGACCAAAGCCCAGCTGAGCAGGGACTGAAACCTCCACAACTATGAAGCAAAGTAAACCTTTCTTTTTTTAAAAGTTGACTTACCTCAGGCATTGTTACAGTGATGACTAGTACAAGACTCTTATCTCCATCTAAATGACAGACACTGAATAAACAACATGCACCTGAAGCTGTGTAAAAAGAGGCACCTTCTTTTTTTGGTCTGCATTTTCCTTTTTCACACCATGTCCTCACTGCCTTTACTGTGACCCATGATTTGGAGTTAATTGTCCTCTTCTGTGAGAAATATTTTCTCCTTACATTATGGCAAGAAATATTTTCTCCTTACATTATGGCAAGAAATAAAGGGGGCTAATGAGGGCCAAAATGAAAACTTTTCTCCCTTCTGCCTTTTTTAGATCTAATAATCCAGCTTTTCACATCTGTCTTTTTATAATCCTAATTAAAAATGAAAGAGAAAGGCTACACTTGCTGCTCCATTTGCTAAATCTTGTTGCATAGATTTTCCTTCCCAATACCAAATTAATAACTGTATAATAAATACTCCATATAGGATCCAATTCTTTCTGGGTTTTTTCATTTTTTTTAATTCATTCATTCATTTATTTTTTTGGTTTATTTGAGACAAGGTTTTACTATGCAGTTTAGGCTGGCCTTGAACTCACTTCATAGCCCAGGTTAACCTTGAACTTGCCTCAATCCTCTTGCCTCAGCCTCCCATGTGCTAGAATTACAGGCATGCACCACCATGCCCGGATGTCAACTTTCTCTTTCAAATTCATTAGTGGTTACAATTTTGGAAAATATGTTACTAATTTTGTCTTGCTACTTTAAGTCTTTTTTTAAAAATTCATTTTCCTTTTGTTAAGAATGTTTAAAACTTCAGTAGCCAGGAGACACATTCACCTATGACCTATCTACTTGGCATCTGTGCAATGTCTGATATTATTTCCTCATTTTAATAAACAGAGCTGCATTCTGTTACCACCACTAGGCTGCAGGCTTCTTCAGAGTAGAGCATTTATGTCATGCATATGTGTGCCCTTAAAACATATGTTGCAGACAAACCACACAAGCTAAATAAATTACTTCACATAGTCCTAGTGTCATTAGAATTTCAGAGCAGCTCACATTTTGATTTTCCTGACACCTTATGGCTTCATTTCTCTATGAATCTTGACAACCTTATTGCCCCAGATGTGTTCCAGTCAGATGCTACGGTGATAACCACAGACAGGCACTAATTCATCATAACTTGCAAGTACTGCTTCAAGAAGCTATTGTCTTATTCTATTTTTGCATCCCCATCACTCTCCACTGAGCCCAGAAAACAACAGGACCTGAACAATTGCTTGCTGAATAAATCAACGTAGGTTCACAGGTGAATGTAGGTGATCGTTCATGGAGCAGTGCTCATTCAACTCAGATTTGGGGTGACCCTAGTTAGCTGCAGTGACAGTGATAATCAGCAAGCTACCTGTGCTACAGTTCACTGTTTTTGGTAGATTTGATTACTTTCTCTTTCATATGTTTCTTTATACCTTGGAGGAAATTGTGCTTATCCATTTGAGCAGAGGACAGTTTCAAGAAGAAAGTGCACCAAGGTAGAGCAATGGTTCTCAAACTCTTTGGTCTCAGAACTCCTTCATACTCTAAATACAATCAGAACACCAAAGTGTTAATGCTGTTATCCTCATAAGTAATTTCATGTTAGAAAGTGAAACCAAGAAATTTAAAAAATATACATTAATTCATTAAAAAAGAACTCATTCCATACTTACATATACTATTAGAAAAATATATTTTTCAAACACAAAGATTAGTGAAAATAATGACATTGTTGCTCTTTGGGACCCGAAACTCTCGGACCCGTAGAGTGGCCTGGGCTGTTTGGATCGAAAGTCTGCGCAGACCTGCATCTTGGCGCAACTCTTTGGGGCTGGTAGGCCCGCCCTTCATCCGCAGGGAACTGCCTGGAGATCGGTATCTGGGCCAGGTCTGTTTGGGCCCGTAGCCCCGCCCTTCACCCCCAGGATGTCTCCCAGAAAGCAGCATCTCGGCCTGTCTCTTTGGGACCCGAAACTCTCGGACCCGCAGAGTGGCCCAGGCTGTTTGGATTGGGAATATTGTGGAGACTGGCATCTTGGCCAGGTCTGTTTGGGACCGGGAACTTTTCAGAAACCAACATTCTGGCCTGACTCTTTGGGACCTGTAGGCCCTTCACTCACAGGGAAC